>JAVXUP010002235.1:0-148014 GCA_033070095.1 Escallonia herrerae | reverse complement strand
TGATAAAAATGAATCCCGTAAAGATTTTTTTTTAATAATAAGAGAATTGCATTTAAAATATAAACGGATACAAGAGAGTTTGACCTTATGGTCTTACAGATAATAAGAGAGTTTTGACCTTATGGTCTTACAGATAAAACAACCGACAAAGTAACCAAAGGTCGGTAAACACTACCCACTACAGAATTTCATCATCTATGCAACACAAATTAGCTACATAAATTGTCAAGTACCCAATCATAATAGACATTCATGCGTGCTTGACAGGTAAAAAGAGCTAAAAATCGTACTTCCTTCAAGAGTTGTGGGTCCGCTCGATCGATATTCTAATGATGTAATTCAATCACGATACGACAAAAGTAAAAAATAATGTGTATCTGCATCTTTATCCACTGCATCGTCGGATAGATATACTGCTTTATCACATGGACTATTACTTGCATCTACTTGGGCTTTAAAAAAGAAATTTATATATCAACCAATGTGTCTTTCTTATAATCTGTGCCCCTAGCTACATCGATTGATATCTGTTCAAGGGATGAACTGTTTCGTCTGCTTGGAGACGGACCAAGTAACCAGTCACTCTCAAGGCTAACAAGGTACTCAAATGTAAACTAAAGCAACCACAATTAGTATGTGTGAACAGATCATGTAAGAGGGGAATATGGTACCAAATGGCTGTTTCCATTTCAAATCTGCCTCCAGCCACCGGTGTGGCTCAAAATTGTCAGTGCAAAGGGAAAATCCTCAAAAGCTCAGAAGATTGATGTCTTTCTTTTCTCTCAAATGATATCATTCTACTCTAAGGCCAAGATCATACAGATGGAAGAATAGATATGTAAAGCGTCTGCCCTTTCCACCGTGGTGTCGCAGCTCTGTAGCTATTATTTGGTGGACGCTATAGTTCTGCCTTGCTGGACTTCCTTTTCTTCTTTAAACCTGCTTTTGCTCCTCTCCACCACTTTTGTACTCGGTAGGAGACTTTGTTTGCATGTTTCTTCAATGCCTCAATTGTATCTGAAATTCCTTTCTTGATCGTTTGCTTCCAATCGCCCTTGCTGCTTTCTTTATCTCGCAAAACTTTCCCCTGCCAGGATGTTTTGAAGATTAGCCAAGTAAGAAGAATATAACGAAAATAATGTTTAGTCTAGACTAGCTCTTAATATTACCAATTTTGAGGGGAAGTGTGCCTCCTCGTCATCATTATCATCATCATCTTCGTCAGCACCTTCCCCACCGAAATTTTTCATGTTCATAAGATCTTCCCTCGAGTACATTTTCATGCCGGGTGCTCCAGGCATACCCTAAAGCACGGGGAAATGGAATTGCCACGAGGTCAGCCTTAAGAAGTCGGAAGCACTATAACTATTAGTTGAATGACTATTACCTCCATTGACTTCATTATCTTATCCATTTCAGCCTCTTTTGATGATTTAGCAATGAAAGGTTCTCCTGGAGCCCTGTCCTAAAGTAAAATCAATTGATAAAACGAATAAGAAGATTATGCACGTCATTTAATGATACATTATGAAATTTATTGCGAACTAAAAAAGTCTATATTAACACACCATCCGCCACTAAGAAGTACTCCCTCCGTTCCTAATTGATTGATCGTGTTTGACTTGCACGCGTATTTAAGATATGAGTTATATTTTATAAGTTTTTCATTCTACCCCAAGAGAGAAAAAGAAAGAGGGAGGGAATAAAGCGGGTCAGAAGAAAAAAAAGTTGGTTGGTGAATGATTAAATGAGCAGTAAAAAATAGAATAAAAAAGGTGTCAGAAGGTAAAAAAAAGGAAAAACAATTATAAATTCTTTCTTAATTTAAAAAGTGATAATTTTTTTTGAGAGAGTCCAAAATACGATTAACTCTGTGGAAACGCAGGGAGTATATGACAGAAGATCCTATGTTATACAACATATATGTTGTACTAAAAAAATGTCCCTAAATATTTTTTAGCGAAAAAAAATGTCATTTTAAATTTCAATAACTGTGACAAAATACTTTACGTGACAATCTTTTATCTCCCCACACAACTGAGGATCACGATCCGTACGCGACACGCTACCAACTTTTTTTAAGCGACAAATCACGTTTTGGGCCAACCTATTACTGCAATTCTGATACCCGATCAAAGTTTCGGTTTTGGGTTACCCGACCCATAAACACCACCACTGAGGACTCGACAAAGGCCGATCAGTGATTCTTACGCGAGAGCCATTCCAATGGCTGCTGCTTCTTCACCTCCGCCGGAGGTTCCGATGGAGCTCCACGTGGCCAATCGGGTCAAACTGGTTGAGTCGCTCCGTCAACACCTCTCTCTCTCCTCTCGCCCCCTCCACGGCTTCGTCTTCCTTCAGGTCAAATCCTCAACCCAAGTTCGTTCATTCGTTTCTTTTTTCCCAATTTGTTCACTAATTTCTAAACGTTTTTATGGCGGTCTTTTTACTAGGGCGGCGAGGAGAAGAATCGGTACTGCACCGATCATGTTGAACTCTTTAGGTACTTTGATCAGTGATCACCTTACTCTCTCTCTCTCCATGTGTGTGTGCGCGCGGGCGCGTGCAATGCCTAGATGTCAGATGTGTACGTAGCTGTAAGCGAGAGCGAGAGTGAAAATGAGTGCATGAGAGTGACCGAATTGACACCATATTCGGTAACGAAGGTCTGAAAGCGGTAGCGAGTGCGAGGTTTGAGAGCGGGAGCAAGGTCACTTGAGGAGAATTACGTAGTAGGTGATTATAGCTGTTTGCAGGCGTGTGATTAGTTACGTATACATTGGTATGTGATTGATGAAGAAGAATTCTATTTTGCTCTTAAAGCAGTACGTACTTGTCTGCGTGTGCGTGTATGCGCATTGCCTAAAATGTGTAGGTGTGTGCATTGCCTAAAATGTGTATGTACTTGAGTGTGTAGGTATGTGACGTGGATATTTATTTGTACGACGAAGAATTGTTTGTTTTGCTGTACTTTTTACTATAATTGCTGTTATGTATTCTGATGGATTTGTGTGCATGGCCTAGAATATGCATGCAGTTGTGGGTAGTTAGATTGTGTATGTGTGATCATGTATGTGTGTTTTGCAATGCAAGCAGTTTTATATGCTTTTAAGAACAATTTCTGTTGTCTCTGTGTGTGTGTGCGCGCGCGCCGATCATGCAACGCCGAAGATGTTTGTGTGGTCATGAGTAGGTAAACTGATTATGTATGTTTAGTTTGCTATTCAAGCAGTTTCCAATGAGATGTGCAAGCATCTATTTGGCAACTTCTTTGTTATGGAGTACTCAAAGTTTCAGTTTTATTATTGTTTAGTTTGAGATTCACAAATATCACAGCTTCTTCATATAATATTTGCTATTGTATGAGTTCCTAAGAGGCAAGTTCATGAGTGTGATTAGTTTAAACATAAAGAAGTACTAGAATATGGTCCTGAATCATTAACACCATCCGGGTTGAGTGTATGAGAAAAAAATCTTTGGATATTGCTGTATCTCTTACTGCTGTATCTTTTATGTGTTTCTGAAAGTGGTGGCTGACAGAATTAGAAACCTGGCTTGCTTCAATAACAGGCAGGAGAGTTATTTTGCATTCTTATTTGGTGTCCGGGAGCCTGGGTTCTATGGAGCTATCGTAAGTACCTTCTGTTGAAATTATCACGCTTTATGTTTCCAACAGTAAAAAGAATTCTGGATTTTGAATATCTTTCATTTTGGTACGGCTTAGGAATTTCGTCCATGATTGAGAAATTTGGTTGAAAAAGCCTGTACTGCTTGCTCAAGACAACAATGTGAACTTTCTTGCTCCGTTATGTGTGCTTCTGTGAAGAAAAAAACTCTCCCCACCTCAACCCACAAAAAGAGAGAAGGCAAATAGATAAACAATCGCAGAGGCAGACGGAAAAAGCTAAAAAATGGAATCTGGTAGGCCTTTGTTGGAATCCGTCATTTTTATGTTCTTGACGATCTTCAAAGGACTCAGCTGTGTCTATGGAAGTTATGGTCAATTTTACTGCGAAAAGGCTGTTTTTTATTCAAAAGAACTTACATAAATACTTATTTCTTTTACTTCTAGGCTTCTAGCACATATTGAATTTATAATTGAACACGAACCAACTGGCTAAGAAATTCGTATTTTGAATGCTGATGCTTTGTAGGACCGTAGACAATCCTAATTTTTGTTGTAAAAAGCATGTCAGGTCCAATTCCATTTTAGTAGCATTTAGAAACCCAACCTTAGTTGTCAGTTGAGAATAAAAAAGTTAGCTTTTCGTTTGCAACTTCTCTGCCGATGGTACTTCGAGCCAATTTTAAATGACAGTTCTTGCACTTCAAGCAATCAAAGTGCCACTAGAAGTCAAGAATGGACTGCTAAGGTCTCAATTGCAACTGCAAAAAGGTTGGGTTTTAGAGGCTACTCGAAATGTTTTTTTGGCCTGATGTGCTTTTGCAGCTTCCATGAGGGGTCTTCATGTAAGTAATACGATTAATAGTTTTTTTCTTGTCCAAAACTTCGAAATTAAGCTTAAGCTGCTGTTTACTCTTTCTCTTTGGGTATGTGAAGGATATAGCAACGGGGAACTCTATTCTGTTTGCTCCTAGGTTATCCGAAGAGTATGCTGTTTGGTTGGGAGAAATAAAGCCCTTAACCTATTTTAAGGTGATGGCATTGTGACTTCTATCTGCTTGATGCATAATTGTGGGATTTCAGCAGGTTCTTACATCTTTTTGTATGCTTCAGGATAGATACATGGTTAGCATGGCATTTTACACTGACGAGATTGTAAAAGTTCTGCACGAACAGTGCCAGCAGTCTGAACAACCACTGTTATTTCTTTTACACGGGCTCAACACTGACAGCAATTTGTTCTCAAAGCCAGCAGAATTTGAGGTAGCTACGCCATTTATTTCATCTCAATCCACATTAGCTAAGACTTTATGAAGAGAGCAATTCCGTTATGGAATTTCTTCTATTCCCGAAATCTTATAGGAGTCAACATAGACAGCTATTTACACTTGCAGTACTTCAAATCTCTGGCTTACTGATATCGTATGACCAAATTACTTATTTCACCCACTTGCAATCCTATGATGAATGTATAGTTAATTGTTAAAAGGAAAATTTTGACATTCTATCTGAATATGCTTAGGGGATTGAGAAATTTGAGAAAGATCTGGGTACTTTGCATCCTATTTTGACTGAATGCCGTGTTTTGAAGACGGACACGGAGCTAGCTGTCATCCAGTTTGCCAATGATATAAGCTCTGAAGCTCATGTCGAGGTGAGCATTCTTCAACTGTCTAATGTGTGAGCATTGCTCAGCTCTTTAAAGACAGAAATCTGTTTGCACGAGATTGAACTTTGTTATTGGAATTAGCTCTCATCACTCCCTCTAGTATGCAATTCGGGTTCTTATATAGTAGTATCTCTCTGTTGATAATTCATCTTGGGTTCCTAACTGCTAAAAAGGTGTTAGTACATATCATAAGCACCACTACCATATTATTATGGTGATCGATAGTAAGATCCACATAAGTTGATCTGTAATAACTGCTAAAAAAGTGTTAGTACATATCATAAGCACCACTACCATATTATTATGGTGATCAATAGTAAGATCCACATAGGTTGATCTGTAATAAATGCAGCACTATTGAGCACTATAAGAGTTTGTAGAAAATTGAGGTTAAAAGTCTTGATTCCTCCATGAGTATTATTTCTTATCTGCGTCTTTTCTCATACCCAGAAACATATTTACCATCTCTGTTTTTTTCCTACTAAGTATAAGTTTCTTTGTTAGTGGTATAGGTTTCATGTTCCTTTAACTCTGCACTGTCTGCAGAGTTCTGCTATATTAGGAAGAACTTCTTTCATGCAATAGAGGGAAAGAAAACAGGGGATACAGTATTGTTTTTGCCGGCTTTGTTCGGCATCGGTTTTTGTAGTTTTCGATATTGTCTTCCTTCTCATTCATCTTTGAAAACTTGAAATAGCTCCATCTTTAACTGTTAAGTACTTTCGAGAGGAAAGAATTCCAGGGGTTTTGTTGTGATCATTCTTCGCATCCTCCATATTTATTTGTGACAAACTGATAGCCATGCAGGCATGCCTCACAATGAAATGTTTCTTGTTTTATGGAGACATACTATTTGGTTGGAAATTTTCTGTTTTTCTGATTGCTTAGTTTGGATAAAACCTCTTGCTAATGGTGACATAATCTGTCCCAAATTTATTGATCACTTTGCTTTGCACTCAATTCAAAAAGATGGTAAAAAATGGCAAGTTCCCTATACTGCCCTTTGAATGACCCTTTTTCTATTTTCTGTTTCTCTGTGGGCTGCATGGTTGCCCTCTCTCTTCTTCCCTGAATATCGTAACTCATAACTAGACCTACACATTCAGTCTCCACATTGGCTGATGAAAGTAGAACGCAAGAGAGGACAAAAGCTGCAAATGTTCATACTACCATAATTTTCCGGCAACACACCATTAGGCAACAGCTCACGATTTTAGACAAAGGCTTCAGGCTTTCCTTTTCTGGTTGGATTTCCATCTGAACCTTGACCCCATGTCAACAGAGTTGATGTCAAAGTACCTCTTCCTCGGACGAAGATCATCTCAAACCAAGACTTAGTTTTGCTCTCTTTATCGGTATGTTCGTAACTGAATTTTTGTAACCTTTTATGTGATCTAAGAAACAAACAACACATTTTTAGCGAATAAATAAAAACAAGAAGCAAAAACACATTGCAGTCGTTGTAAATCCATTCTACGCCTAGTCACCTCATGGCTGAATGCATCGTTGCATAGTCGAATGCGTTGCTGCATAGTGAAATGCCTGGTCACCGCATTGCCGAATGCCTAGCTTGGCTTTCAATGCCTAGTCCAGGCCTGACTTGCCTTGTTTGAACGCCTCAATCCGCAGTCGGCGCTCCATGCCCAGATGTTCCTTCCAGATCTGGACGGCGGCCGGATCTGTTGTTGGTGGCCTGCACCGCAGGGTTGAGGTTTCAGGGGGACGGGACGTGGTGTCTGGTTCAGGAGGGGGCGGTGATTAACAGGATGTGGTGGTTAAAAGGAGGCAGAAGCAATGGCATTCATAGCGCGAGAATGATAGGAAGACTTTTAATCAAAAAAAGAAAGTGAGCATTAATTTTTGGACGTCCCAAAATGGAAATTTGATGAATAATTCTGGGATGGAGGGAGTATCTCTTTTAAACAAAATTTCTTCTTGTAACTACTTGTTTGAATAAAACAAAAGCTTGTTTAAATCATTCTGCATCAAAAAAAAAAAAAAATTCTGCCAACTAAAAGTCCATGCATTTTTTTTTAGAAGAGCAATATTGTTCAAGGAATCTGTTGTGCCTTACCACTTCACTGTTGACTCTTGTTTATACGGAAGTTTCTTTCTCAATTTTGTACTTGTTATTCTCCTGGGCGAATAAACTTATTAGCCCCTAGAGAGTGCTCTCTCGATTCTCATGTTCTATTATGACTTCATGTTGTCTTAATGTGCATGCATGTGTATGGGATAATAGGATATATTTAATTTTCTTGTGCTCTGAGTAGGTTATGAAGAAAGCAAGAGTAGGTATGAAGGAGTATCAGCTGGAAAGTATATTTCTGCACCACACCTACATGTTTGGGGGTTGTAGACATTGTTCATACACGTGTATCTGTGCTACAGGTGAAAACAGGTGATTTTCACATCTTCTTGTTTTGTTCTTTATCATTTAGTAGTCGAATACATATGACCTCGCACTTCTGTAAAAGCAACTGCTAGTCCCCAGCTTCAGCTGAAGCAGGAAGATATATTTGTCCTCTCTCCAAAGAAATCATCAAAGTTCCATTTGCCTTCCAGATTTGGTTGTCATAGAGCCAAATATTGCCTTTTTGCACAAATGCAAAGTACTTTCTGAATGAGAGTCAAGTGGTCAAAACCAACGGAAGATTGAAGAAAAGAGTAAAGAACACGTTCTTTCGGCATGTACTGTCAACTGGCTCGTTTTGAAAGCTATTAACGTTGAATTATCTTCCTGCAGTTCCGTGCTCCACTATGGTCATGCTGCAGCTCCAAATGAAAGGGTAACTTGCTAACTAATGCTGATTTGGCTTTTTGTAGAAGGGAACTGTGGTTCTTTATATATTGGTTCGAATCCAATTTTAACCTTAGTTGTTAATTTTGTTTTCTTTTGTGTCTTTCGAGGACAAAGGTGCCTTTCTGTTGTGTTGTACGTGCATGAGTAAGAGGTATTGCTTGTAGGTACAGGAAGTTTATGCACTCTCAAAGAGTGCATTTTTGGGCGGGCAGGGGTCCCTCATGACCTTACTCCTGTTTTTATTTTGTTTGAGGCAACACTTTTTACGAACTTCTTATTAACCGTCATGATTATGGTATTATTGAGAGTCACAAAAATGCAAGAACATATTCAGTACTTTCTGCTTTATTAATTCTATTATTTATTTGGGGTAATTTGGTATTGTAATGCAAACTTTCATATCAAGTTTATGGCCTCTGTGTTTTGCCTCTTGTTTTAGTAAGTGTTAGTTTGTGGTGCTTTAATACACTTCTGAATGTCCAACTGTAAGTTTCATGTCCTTTTCTTGTCCCTAGTATAATCTTTTACGTGATAACATCTTAAATACTACTGACAGTGACAAATATGTCGTAGTTGCTCACCTGTAACATGTTTCCTCTTCTATTGACAAATGAGTGCCTTGTCAACTTATGTCCTTGAGAAACACCATTCATTCTTTGCAGCTGGTGTAACATGAGTGAAATCATGAATACTTACTTGCCAACCTCTTGCTTTCTCCATGTATCAAATATTTGCATGTTGCATTGAACGTCGAGACTTTTAATGTGAAATTGGGAATAGTAGCCAGTTAGAGCTGGTCTTTAAAGGTAACTGGGAAGTACACAATTAATTGTGACTAGCCCTATTGCCAAAGTATATATGGCTTTAGCCAAAGCAGTGTACAGTTTTAGAAGCAGGTGGGTGTCACCACTCCAAAGCATACACGCTTTGGCAACAGCCAAAACTGCTTCGGCAACTGGGCTAGCCTTGAACATTTTCCACTTATCTCCCCCACAATTGACCTAGTACTTGCCGACATGCTGAGGTACATGTTACGTGTCTCTATGCAGACCTTGCAAGATGGAGACATGGCTCTGTTAGACATGGGAGCTGAATTCAACTTCTATGGTTCTGACATAACGTGCTCCTTTCCTGTGAGTTTTTCACATCTCCTTGTCTACTTCGTTTGCAGCGTTAAATTGAATATGCGCCTATTTCACTTTCCGGTGTGATGATCTGGTAATTTTACCTTTTTGCCGGTGCACATACAGACGTACAAATGTATGTTATCATTTATCTGCGTAGATGAGCATATGCCTATCTACTAGCTAATAGCACATGCCTTTGCAGTAGCTCGTTGCACGAGTAGATGAAATACCTTGATGCCCAACCTCTTTGAAAGACGTAATCTCACCCTTTATATTATTTTTTTCTTTTTCTCATGACCGAATTGACAAAACGAGAATGAGACCAACTTACTAGAATTCCTCACTCTTCTCATGCATCTCTGCTCGCTATCCCCACGTTGGTTACAACTCAGATTATCTTCTGTCTATTAGACGATCACTTCTCTCACTTTTGATGGATGGGTGTGGCTGCGAGGAAGGCAATAACATGATTACAGGTGTTTTGCACAAATTTCCAAACCCCTTTGTTACCAGAAGCCATATAAAAGCAGATAGAGGGTTGTGGAAAATCATAACTTACAGAACAACGTGCGCTTCATTTACTAAATATCTGCATTTACAATTATTAGATTCTATTCTACTCTAACACGCACCTCCCCTCCCTCCCAACCAAAATGAAAACAAAATTCCCCCACAATACCCACATCGGGAGTCTGGTTGAGAAAACAATGCCAAAATAAGTATGATTGCTTATGCGGCGCTGATGCCAACGCCAATGCCTATGTGGGTGCTAGTGCCAATGCGCTTGTGACACTAGTTCGTTATCTAATGCAGTTATAGTTTGACTGCCATTATTACTATCATGCTTCATTGCGCTACTATTACTACTACTGCTACCATTGTGGTGCAAAATCACCTCAAAGTGTCTTAAAAATTGAGCCACCCAAAATGTTCTCACAGAAAATGAAAATGAAAAACCGATCATAATGTAGAGTAGGGCTTGAAAGTGATTCACGTGCTGTAATTTTATTTTATCTTTATCTAGATAATGTTGCCGATTTAAACCATGTATATTCCGATGGGCACCTTAATCCCAAAGATGATACTCGGTAAACAATCATTTTATCTTGTGTCACTGAGTTTGATAAATTTTTCTCCATTTTCTTCCCTCAAGTTTTATGGGTTTCGTGTACATAAACTCTATTGCATATGCAGGTGAATGGCAAATTCACAAGTGAGCAACGCCTTATATATAATGTAAGTGGTTTTCTAATTGCATTTGAAGCCAATTTGTATCAGTTACTGTAGGATCTTTTAGCATCTAAGAACTCCACTATTAGACTGCAAATGCATCTTTCCGTACCTGTGCTATGGCATGTTATTTATTGGGTCCAACTTTTTCTGATTACCTTTTTGCAGGCTGTCCTCAATGCTCATAATGCTGTTATATCTAGTATGAAACCTGGAGTAAGCTGGGTAGATATGCACATGTAAGAACGGCTGTGAAATTGTTCAAACAAATTGTTACTTGATAGCCTTTCTACTTTGATGCTATGATGGTGATCATCTTACAAGAAATGCCTTATAGAACTCTTGTTAAAAGTAGCAATTTTGCAAGAGCTGCCTTATGGAGCGTCCGTAAATTTAATATTTTTCAAGAGTTGCCTTAGGAAAACTGACCATAATGGTCTCTATGAGTCCATGCAATGTGATAGAACAGATGATTACCTGACCATAAATGCTAGAAAAGGAAGAATGCCTGCAAGAATAAAAATCGATTAATCAAAGCCAACAAAGCAATTGCAGTTATGAAACCTAAGAATCAAACAAACACCTATTTTACACCTACATCTAACTTTAGATGCCAAAAAAGAATCCCATTTGGGAGAGAGGAAAATTTGTCCACTATGATCAGAGCTTGGTAGCTTACCAGTGAGGATGAACTTTTCATCTGCAGTTCATGAAACATATAATTGTCATATAGCTGCCATGCTGAGTCATTTGCAGTTCTTGAGAGGTGTTTAACACATGTTGCGGAAACATCATATCAAAAGGCACAGCGAGTATACAAAGCCAACTCTAAGCTTTACCACTACACTCTTGTTAAGATCTTCCAAAATTTCTTCAAAGGAACTGTCTGAGACTGATAGAGACTCATTGGACAAATTAAAAAATTTGATTAACACTTAAAAGCTTCGAGCTAGATAATGTCGCTCTAGTACTCTCCATGCCAAATGCAGCAAAAATACGGAATAGCGTCATCACTCAACAGCTCACTCTCCTCATCTCCTTCCTAGACATAAGAGTAACTAGCCCTGGGGTTAGAGCCTCCCTTTCCTGAGCTATGTCGCTGGTCGAGCACCGTACTAATCCCCCCACCCACCCACACACACAAAAAACAGCCCCACGCCCACCTCCCAAACCCAAAAGAAAATTTCAAAAATTAAATTATAAGTAACTAATTTGAAAGAAAGGAAGTAATCACTGGCTATTATTATGTAGTGTGGAGAACAAACTTCATGCCAATGCTCTTGTGCATCTGAATTCCTTTTGGCCTTATACTTGCTTTTCACTTCCAGATTGGCAGAGAAGACTGTTCTAGAGGCATTGAAGCAAGGTGGCCTCCTTGTTGGGTAAATTCTATCTTCTCGCTTGCTGATTTTCCTCCGTTAGTAGGTAGATATTTTGAACCTAACATTTGTTGCTCACAGTGATGTTGACAATATGATGATTGAGCGATTGGGTGCTGTGTTCATGCCTCATGGTCTGGGGCACTTCTTGGGAATCGATACTCATGATCCTGGGGGCTACTTAAAGGTCATTGTGTTCAAAGTGCCTATCCTCTTTTTTCGTTTCATTACCATGATAATGCATGGTTTTCTCATATTTGGCAACTGCTGTTGCGATGATCTGATTTTTAGGGAGCGGAAAGACCCAAAGAGCCTGGACTAAGGGCTATACGAACTAGTAGAGAACTCCTGGAGGGAATGGTTTGTAATGGCATTATTCTACTCTATATATTTTCGTTTAGCAGTAGGATCAATCACGCTTTTCATTTAAGAACTAAATGACCTGTTCTATAAAATTGGAATGTCATCTTTCCTTCAGACTAACCTCTGAGTGATATATAGTATGGTGTTGACTAGAAACAGTGTGGAATATTTGAGTTTGGAACTTTTACTACAGGTGATAACAGTGGAGCCTGGTTGCTACTTCATTGATGTTTTATTGGTTCCCGCCATGGAAAGTTCAAGGACATCTAAGTTTCTAAAATCTGAGGAGATTAGCAAATTTAGAGGCTTTGGGGGAGTTCGAATTGAGAGCGATGTGGTACGCATCCACTGAAATTTCTTCTACATCTACACTTGATAGTACTCGCATTTTTGTAGCATCCTCTGCTAAGTTTATCTTTGCTGCGAATGTCATTACACAAATCTCAGTGTACGATTGATCCCACTTCAAGTTTTACCGACTGAAGTCGCAATATTTCATGAATGCTTTCTTATGGATGTAAATTTGCTGCTCGTTATCCATGTGAAAATTCACAAAGCATAGGTCTTAAAATATGATCAGATTTTTTGGGTAGTGCACACTGGACATGACAAATTAATTTGATTTAATCATGGTCCAAATTAGTAGAGTTATATGTCCAGTACAAAGCATATTCATTCGGGATCATTTCTCTTTTTCGAAGTTTGGAGCTTGTCATCATATATTCTGCATGGCTCGAATATGGGGTTTATAGTATTGAATATTGTTCAAGGCTCAAGCATCATTCTAATGCATTTTATGTGGTCAAGTTACAGAGCTGTTACTTCTATGATAGTTTGGTTTTCCATTGTGGTCTCATTCATATGCAGCATTTTCTTCTGCTGTTGCGTCTCATACGTTAACGCGGCTCTGCCGTAGCTTTCTTATAAACAATTGACTATTTTTTCTTTCTGCTGTCGGATTTTTTGTTCTATCCCTATGTACTCTGGTTTGTGATAATACGTTCTTGAATGCTATTTGTTTTGGTTTACCAAGCGTTTTGTTGGAGCAAGTGTGTTGCAGGCTTGGAGCACAGTGCAGTGCTCGACTCAACATTGCTGTCTTATGTGTTTCTGATTTATTATGGGAAGGGAACAGCTGTTTTCATATGTATACGCGGTGGGCATTTTCTCTGTGTGGGGTGGTGGGTAGGAGCTGGATCTTAGTTTGTGTTGAGCAACTAACAGTTATCGCACGATACTAGTCATATATGCATGCCCCTGATTGCTTTTACGAATTATTCAGTGCTCTTCCAAACCTAACATTTGTTTTCTCTTTCGTGCCATTTCTAGTATGTTACTTCCAATGGTTGCGTGAACATGACCAAGTGTCCTCGGGAGGTGCATGATATCGAGGCTGTAATGGCAGGTGCACCATGGCCAATCAAGAAGACGTCCATTCATTTTGAAGCTAGAGAGAGCTAGTTTCTCAATTTTCTGTCACTGAATCCCCCCCCCCCCCCCCACCCCTCTCCCTTCCCGCCCGTTCCCCATGCTTGCTGCTTAGACGCAAGACTATTGTGTATACAAACGTTGTGGAGCCTTCTCTCAAATCCACGGTTTCTGGCTTTCTGCTGTCCTCATTTTTTATATTTCCTACGCGCCTTTCTCTATGAGCTTTTTGCCTAGACTTGAAATGATGAATTTCGTCCGGTCACGCTGTAAAATTCATCTATTACGTGGATTTGGATTACTCTTCGTGAATGGCTTCCTTAGGTTTATGGATTCTGCCCTCAAACCCTACCCCAAATGAGACGCAGATAAGGAGCTCATTTTACAAGTGGGTCTTCGGGCCAGTGCCTTCACCCGTGAACCAAAAGGTCAGCAGCTCAAGAATACCTACTTCTACAGCAGACCCGAGGTCCCAGGGCTAATACTACGTGGGTCGAGTTTTGTTTTCACGGATCGCTCCGAGTTGAGCGGAAACGAGTGGGATCGGTGATTTTTTGAGAGGTTTGCATCAATTTGAAGGATAAAAAGATTTATGAACAGGGATTTTTTTGTTGTAAATTCCTAAACCCTATAAACAAGCGCACAATTTTAAAGTTGCTTCACTGTAACCACCCGTTCCGGGCCGCCTGATTTATACATCGTTTTATGCTTGTTCACAACCTCTCTATTGGCTCAGAGGTTAATATTGGTCACTCTTGACATAAATACAATAATGCTCCCACAAACATAAAACTATTTACAGTGTTTGAAGGGAGGTATATTCGAGCATACTCTGAGGTGCCACAAGCCAAGTGTAGTTCATAGCGTAGAACACTGAGGTTATGAACAAGGGAAGGAGCCATAGCCATAGGTAGTGCTTAAGCATCCAAAAAAATGCAAGAAAATTGGCCATAAGCTGGGCTTTAGGTGGAGTGGGAACCTCCCCAGTGTGGGTTTCGCATCACTTGGAGAGCTAAGTTGGTGCGAGAGGGTAGACGTAGAAAATGTGTACTAGGTCTACTCAAATTTTGTTGACCGGATAACTATTTAACATTGCAAAAAGTGAGGAATAAAATCTGGGAAAAATTGCGTAAAATACCCATGTGGTTTAGGGTCATTGCAAAAAGATCCCTCTGGTTACAAAAATTACAAAAAGGCACCCAAGGTTGTAAAAGTCTTGCAACCGTCAACAAAATCATTAAAACTAACGGCATGTGATATTCACGCTCCTAAAGACCGCGTTTGGTAAAAATTAGCTTAACAAATGACCAAAATGCCCTTTCTATCTTCTTCTTTCCCAAATCCTAAGCCCTAAATCCCACCGCCGCCTCAGTATGATCGCCACCGCCGTCGCCATCTACTCCGCCAAATCGCCGCAGCCCCCTCAAGCCCAAAACCTAGCCACCATTTTCAAGCCGCGTCCAGTTTGCCTGGTTTCTGTCACCATTTTCAAGATCTTGGGTGTTAAGACCTTTCTGCCACAGCCCGTTTCTACCACCATTTTCAAGCCCCGTCCACCTTCGAAACCGCGAGCCCCAACCACCCACAGCCGGCCCTGTGCGCCTAGCAACTGCCAGCCTCGTCACCGTGCTCCACCGATGTAACCAACCACCCCGTCTACCACTTGACCCACCCACAACCGGCGCCACCCTATTTCTCATCCAACCTCGCCGTCGCCAACTTGTGCACACAATCACATTACCGCCAAACTTAATCACACAGGTGAGAACCTTACCTTTCCGGCAATAAAGTAAGAACAACGGGCAGTGAAGGAACACAATTTTCATGTATATGGGTTCTACCAAACTTAATCGAACCCTAATCAAATCGATTCGAACCCTAATCGCACAAATTCAAATCTAGGGTTTGATATGAATTTGTGCAATTCGAGTAATGAATCAAATCAATATCTTGCGCCGCCGCGAACCCACCGTCGATCCAAGGCAGCTGGCCTTCGTGCATGTCCAGATCCAAGGATTTAGTGGAAAAGGAGAGAATCAGAGGAAAAGAGAAATGGAAAGGGCGTGCCCTTTTTATATAGAAGGGCAATTTCGACATTTTTACTATTCTGTTACGGAAATTTTACGGTGCAACACCTTTGTAATCACATGTATTTTTTTGCAATTTTTGTAACCAGAGGGGTCTTTTTGCAATGACCCCAAACCACAAGGGTATTTTACGCAATTTTTCCTAAAATTTGGCTGCTACTCAGGTCATAAGAATCTTCCTTCAACTCTGTATATAGTGACAATCATTAGTCGTTAAATATTTCTAGTGACTTTTCTGCTTACATTTTTAACGACAATTCTTAACGGTATTTTTTTAGCGTCACTAATTAAAAGCAACTAAAACGTGTAATGACCATTAAATGTCGCTATATGAGGGGTACGAGGAAGATTCCTTCAAACGGGGTAGCAACCAAAATTTTTCCAAAAGTGAGGACGAAATGCTAATATAGAGTTAACCAAAATGATCGGCTTGAAACAAAGTTAAGTTAGAAAATTAGTTCAAATAAAATTATTTGGCCTAGCGCAAGTTTGTGGTCTTACTAGCATAAAAACAAAAAAAAAAAATCAACTTTAACTTAAGGAAAGTAACTTTAAATCAATTGGAAATAAGAATCTATTTAAGTAAGAGAATAGATTCTGATTAAATTAAAGGGAACAAAGAACGTCTTTAATTTAAAAAGTCAAAGCCCGAATCATGGACTTTTCAAAATTGAGCCCACTACCTTGCCTATAAATAAAGGGATTGGAGTGAATGAGAAGGTCACGCAAGGTTTCCGCGATTAAAGACAAAGTATCAACAACATGTCCATTTTCATAATGTGTTATTACAAGTCTTGCACAACAACATGCCAAAGACTTGGGGGAAGGGGAACTTTCATAATGTGTTATTACAAATGTAGTTTGAAGTAAGGACGAGCTAGAGCTAATGATATTACATCATTTTAAAAAAAATAAAAATTGTCGAACAAATACATCAAAACGACGTCGTGACAGGGAATCCGGTAAAACCCGCTTTCTCCCGTATTTACCTTTCCTTTTTGGGAAACGTGTCTCCAGATATTTAAACGCTGCCCATATAATCACACTCTTTGGCAACTCTTCGAAGAGCTCATACACTTAGACTCTTTGGTCTAAGTGTATGCATCACTTCCATAAATATTACACTCTGCAGATGTGTGTTCGGGAGAGAGGGAGTATTGACTTCACCAATTATTAAACCCATGTAATTTTATGCAAAACAACGGGTTAGATAGTTGTTTTCTGTATTCAAAAAGTGGAGTTTTATATTTTCTATCAGTAATGTAGTGTGTAGGGATCATCAAAACTAGCCTTTATGCCATTAACCATTAATGTAAGAGTATATTTTCTATCACAAAGATTATTGAATTTAAGAGTGTTTTAGGTACCCTAGAAAGAGACGATATGAAGTAAAGCTTTTGAGTGTTTAATTATGTTTTTATCCCTAATATGGATTACAACTGATCAAAGGAAATATGCAGGGAAGCAACCCAAAGTTTGAACTTGGGGGTTTCGAAGAAGAAGGACATGCTGGGCAATTGGGTACATACAAGGCTAACAAGTAGACTACTTGAAGAGGCTCCTCAACAATATGCCAGGCTATTTTAAGTTCTTAACCTAAACAGTGTCTCAGGAATCAAACATAAGCTAGACAGGCTTATTTGTAAACAGCTCATGGTGTTGTTGTTTTAGCAGCAGAGGATAATGTGGTTTTTTTCATGATGTGCGTATGACTGCAGGTGAAAGAGACCTTGCTCTTGTATAAATCTCAAAAATTGAATCAAGTAGGGCAGGGGTTGTTGCCAGAGATTCTCTTGTTACTTTGCTGTGTGGTTTCTGATCAGCGATGCGGTCCAGCCGTGAAATGTTTTAGGAAGCAACAAAATTGCTTTATCAAGAACTTGTCCTCTTTGTGCATGCTCATAACCCTGATCAGCGCTAGAGATTCAGTACCATTTGTACCCTTAATCTGTCATGTATTCTCTTGTCAGCAGAACTCTTTGGTAGGACTTCGAAGAGTATCAATGTGACACCTTACCCAATACCTCTTTTCACTCTCCCATTATTGCCTGAGCAGTAATGTCCTTCAACATTCCACAATCTGCTTGCATCAAGCTTAAAGAACATTGGTTGACATCAGTATAAGAAGTATTTAACCTCCAACTGGTAAAATGAAAACGCGTATCCAAAACACGACTAGAGGAGGTGGGGGGAGTGTATGAGGGATAAATCTTTGGGTACCTAATAGTAGAGAAGTTAGTAATGTTTGTACCATGATCAGAGAGCATGAATCTCTCCCTCTCCATGTGTGTGTGCGCGCGGGCGCGTGCAATGCCTAGATGTCAGATGTGTACGTAGCTGTAAGCGAGAGCGAGAGTGAAAATGAGTGCATGAGAGTGACCGAATTGACACCATATTCGGTAACGAAGGTCTGAAAGCGGTAGCGAGTGCGAGGTTTGAGAGCGGGAGCAAGGTCACTTGAGGAGAATTACGTAGTAGGTGATTATAGCTGTTTGCAGGCGTGTGATTAGTTACGTATACATTGGTATGTGATTGATGAAGAAGAATTCTATTTTGCTCTTAAAGCAGTACGTACTCTACTGCGTGTGCGTGTATGCGCATTGCCTAAAATGTGTAGGTGTGTGCATTGCCTAAAATGTGTATGTACTTGAGTGTGTAGGTATTTGACGTGGATATTTATTTGTACGACGAAGAATTGTTTGTTTTGCTGTACTTTTTACTATAATTGCTGTTATGTATTCTGATGGATTTGTGTGCATGGCCTAGAATATGCATGCAGTTGTGGGTAGTTAGATTGTGTATGTGTGATCATGTATGTGTGTTTTGCAATGCAAGCAGTTTTATATGCTTTTAAGAACAATTTCTGTTGTCTCTGTGTGTGTGTGTGTGCGCCGATCAGCAACGCCGAAGATGTTTGTGTGGTCATGAGTAGGTAAACTGATTATGTATGTTTAGTTTGCTATTCAAGCAGTTTTATATGCTTTTGGCTATAATTAGCGTTGCATATTGTTCTTGTTTATGTATGTGTGTCTGTAGTGTGCACTACCTAAGATGTGTATGTACTTCGGTGTAGATATGTGATTGTGTGGGTAGTTATGTATATGGCAAATAATTGTCTCATTTACTGTACTTTCTACTAAAAGTGCTGTCATTTCTTGTGATGAATTTGTGTTAAACAATGCAGAGTGCTTAATTTTCTAGAAAGGGTAGAGGAGATTTTGAAATGTTGCATGTTGCTTGATTCTTGTGAGTGATCTTATCTGGTTGAGCTTTAGGCTTGCTTTGTCAGTTTACAGATGATGGATTATTATTTTCAACCTATACGTGAGACACAATTGGACTATAAAATTGAGTTGAGGACTGATTGCATGCAAGATTTATCACGAAGTCCAATGAGATGTGCAAGCATCTATTTGGCAACTTCTTTGTTATGGAGTACTCAAAGTTTCAGTTTTATTATTGTTTAGTTTGAGATTCACAAATATCACAGCTTCTTCATATAATATTTGCTATTGTATGAGTTCCTAAGAGGCAAGTTCATGAGTGTGATTAGTTTAAACATAAAGAAGTACTAGAATATGGTCCTGAATCATTAACACCATCCGGGTTGAGTGTATGAGAAAAAAATCTTTGGATATTGCTGTATCTCTTACTGCTGTATCTTTTATGTGTTTCTGAAAGTGGTGGCTGACAGAATTAGAAACCTGGCTTGCTTCAATAACAGGCAGGAGAGTTATTTTGCATACTTATTTGGTGTCCGGGAGCCTGGGTTCTATGGAGCTATCGTAAGTACCTTCTGTTGAAATTATCACGCTTTATGTTTCCAACAGTAAAAAGAATTCTGGATTTTGAATATCTTTCATTTTGGTACGGCTTAGGAATTTCGTCCATGATTGAGAAATTTGGTTGAAAAAGCCTGTACTGCTTGCTCAAGACAACAATGTGAACTTTCTTGCTCCGTTATGTGTGCTTCTGTGAAGAAAAAAACTCTCCCCACCTCAACCCACAAAAAGAGAGAAGGCAAATAGATAAACAATCGCAGAGGCAGACGGAAAAAGCTAAAAAATGGAATCTGGTAGGCCTTTGTTGGAATCCGTCATTTTTATGTTCTTGACGATCTTCGAAGGACTCAGCTGTGTCTATGGAAGTTATGGTCAATTTTACTGCGAAAAGGCTGTTTTTTATTCAAAAGAACTTACATAAATACTTATTTCTTTTACTTCTAGGCTTCTAGCACATATTGAATTTATAATTGAACACGAACCAACTGGCTAAGAAATTCGTATTTTGAATGCTGATGCTTTGTAGGACCGTAGACAATCCTAATTTTTGTTGTAAAAAGCATGTCAGATCCAATTCCATTTTAGTAGCATTTAGAAACCCAACCTTAGTTGTCAGTTGAGAATAAAAAAGTTAGCTTTTCGTTTGCAACTTCTCTGCCGATGGTACTTCGAGCCAATTTTAAATGACAGTTCTTGCACTTCAAGCAATCAAAGTGCCACTAGAAGTCAAGAATGGACTGCTAAGGTCTCAATTGCAACTGCAAAAAGGTTGGGTTTTAGAGGCTACTCGAAATGTTTTTTTGGCCTGATGTGCTTTTGCAGCTTCCATTAGGGGTCTTCATGTAAGTAATACGATTAATAGTTTTTTTCTTGTCCAAAACTTCGAAATTAAGCTTAAGCTGCTGTTTACTCTTTCTCTTTGGGTATGTGAAGGATATAGCAACGGGGAACTCTATTCTGTTTGCTCCTAGGTTATCCGAAGAGTATGCTGTTTGGTTGGGAGAAATAAAGCCCTTAACCTATTTTAAGGTGATGGCATTGTGACTTCTATCTGCTTGATGCATAATTGTGGGATTTCAGCAGGTTCTTACATCTTTTTGTATGCTTCAGGATAGATACATGGTTAGCATGGCATTTTACACTGACGAGATTGTAAAAGTTAGTTCTGCACGAACAGTGCCAGCAGTCTGAACAACCACTGTTATTTCTTTTACACGGGCTCAACACTGACAGCAATTTGTTCTCAAAGCCAGCAGAATTTGAGGTAGCTACGCCATTTATTTCATCTCAATCCACATTAGCTAAGACTTTATGAAGAGAGCAATTCCGTTATGGAATTTCTTCTATTCCCGAAATCTTATAGGAGTCAACATAGACAGCTATTTACACTTGCAGTACTTCAAATCTCTGGCTTACTGATATCGTATGACCAAATTACTTATTTCACCCACTTGCAATCCTATGATGAATGTATAGTTAATTGTTAAAAGGAAAATTTTGACATTCTATCTGAATATGCTTAGGGGATTGAGAAATTTGAGAAAGATCTGGGTACTTTGCATCCTATTTTGACTGAATGCCGTGTTTTGAAGACGGACACGGAGCTAGCTGTCATCCAGTTTGCCAATGATATAAGCTCTGAAGCTCATGTCGAGGTGAGCATTCTTCAACTGTCTAATGTGTGAGCATTGCTCAGCTCTTTAAAGACAGAAATCTGTTTGCACGAGATTGAACTTTGTTATTGGAATTAGCTCTCATCACTCCCTCTAGTATGCAATTCAGGTTCTTATATAGTAGTATCTCTCCGTTGATAATTCATCTTGGGTTCCTAACTGCTAAAAAGGTGTTAGTACATATCATAAGCACCACTGCCATATTATTATGGTGATCAATAGTAAGATCCACATAGGTTGATCAGTAATAACTGCTAAAAAAGTGTTAGTACATATCATAAGCACCACTACCATATTATTATGGTGATCAATAGTAAGATCCACATAGGTTGATCTGTAATAAATGCAGCACTATTGAGCACTATAAGAGTTTGTAGAAAATTGAGGTTAAAAGTCTTGATTCCTCCATGAGTATTATTTCTTATCTGCGTCTTTTCTCATACCCAGAAACATATTTACCATCTCTGTTTTTTTCCTACTAAGTATAAGTTTCTTTGTTAGTGGTATAGGTTTCATGTTCCTTTAACTCTGCACTGTCTGCAGAGTTCTGCTATATTAGGAAGAACTTCTTTCATGCAATAGAGGGAAAGAAAACAGGGGATACAGTATTGTTTTTGCCGGCTTTGTTCGGCATCGGTTTTTGTAGTTTTCGATATTGTCTTCCTTCTCATTCATCTTTAAAAACTTGAAATAGCTCCATCTTTAACTGTTAAGTACTTTCGAGAGGAAAGAATTCCAGGGGTTTTGTTGTGATCATTCTTCGCATCCTCCATATTTATTTGTGACAAACTGATAGCCATGCAGGCATGCCTCACAATGAAATGTTTCTTGTTTTATGGAGACATACTATTTGGTTGGAAATTTTCTGTTTTTCTGATTGCTTAGTTTGGATAAAACCTCTTGCTAATGGTGACATAATCTGCCCCAAATTTATTGATCACTTTGCTTTGCACTCAATTTAAAAAGATGGTAAAAAATGGCAAGTTCCCTATACTGCCCTTTGAATGACCCTTTTTCTATTTTCTGTTTCTCTGTGGGCTGCATGGTTGCCCTCTCTCTTCTTCCCTGAATATCGTAACTCATAACTAGACCTACACATTCAGTCTCCACATTGGCTGATGAAAGTAGAACGCAAGAGAGGACAAAAGCTGCAAATGTTCATACTACCATAATTTTCCGGCAACACACCATTAGGCAACAGCTCACGATTTTAGACAAAGGCTTCAGGCTTTCCTTTTCTGGTTGGATTTCCATCTGAACCTTGACCCCATGTCAACAGAGTTGATGTCAAAGTACCTCTTCCTCGGACGAAGATCATCTCAAACCAAGACTTAGTTTTGCTCTCTTTATCGGTATGTTCGTAACTGAATTTTTGTAACCTTTTATGTGATCTAAGAAACAAACAACACATTTTTAGCGAATAAATAAAAACAAGAAGCAAAAACACATTGCAGTCGTTGTAAATCCATTCTACGCCTAGTCACCTCATGGCTGAATGCATCGTTGCATAGTCGAATGCGTTGCTGCATAGTGAAATGCCTGGTCACCGCATTGCCGAATGCCTAGCTTGGCTTTCAATGCCTAGTCCAGGCCTGACTTGCCTTGTTTGAACGCCTCAATCCGCAGTCGGCGCTCCATGCCCAGATTTTCCTTCCAGATCTGGACGGCGGCCGGATCTGTTGTTGGTGGCCTGCACCGCAGGGTTGAGGTTTCACGGGGACGGGACGTGGTGTCTGGTTCAGGAGGGGGCGGTGATTAACAGGATGTGGTGGTTAAAAGGAGGCAGAAGCAATGGCATTCATAGCGCGAGAATGATAGGAAGACTTTTAATCAAAAAAAGAAAGTGAGCATTAATTTTTGGACATCCCAAAATGGAAATTTGATGAATAATTCTGGGATGGAGGGAGTATCTCTTTTAAACAAAATTTCTTCTTGTAACTACTTGTTTGAATAAAACAAAAGCTTGTTTAAATCATTCTGCATCAAAAAAAAATAAAAAATTCTGCCAACTAAAAGTCTCATGCATTTTTTTTTTAGAAGAGCAATATTGTTCAAGGAGTCTGTTGTGCCTTACCACTTCACTGTTGACTCTTGTTTATACGGAAGTTTCTTTCTCAATTTTGTACTTGTTATTCTCCTGGGCGAATAAACTTATTAGCCCCTAGAGAGTGCTCTCTCGATTCTCATGTTCTATTATGACTTCATGTTGTCTTAATGTGCATGCATGTGTATGGGATAATAGGATATATTTAATTTTCTTGTGCTCTGAGTAGGTTATGAAGAAAGCAAGAGTAGGTATGAAGGAGTATCAGCTGGAAAGTATATTTCTGCACCACACCTACATGTTTGGGGGTTGTAGACATTGTTCATACACGTGTATCTGTGCTACAGGTGAAAACAGGTGATTTTCATATCTTCTTGTTTTGTTCTTTATCATTTACTAGTCGAATACATATGACCTCGCACTTCTGTAAAAGCAACTGCTAGTCCCCAGCTTCAGCTGAAGCAGGAAGATATATTTGTCCTCTCTCCAAAGAAATCATCAAAGTTCCATTTGCCTTCCAGATTTGGTTGTCATAGAGCCAAATATTGTCTTTTTGCACAAATGCAAAGTACTTTCTGAATGAGAGTCAAGTGGTCAAAACCAACGGAAGATTGAAGAAAAGAGTAAAGAACACGTTCTTTCGGCATGTACTGTCAACTGGCTCGTTTTGAAAGCTATTAACGTTGAATTATCTTCCTGCAGTTCCGTGCTCCACTATGGTCATGCTGCAGCTCCAAATGAAAGGGTAACTTGCTAACTAATGCTGATTTGGCTTTTTGTAGAAGGGAACTGTGGTTCTTTATATATTGGTTCGAATCCAATTTTAACCTTAGTTGTTAATTTTGTTTTCTTTTGTGTCTTTCGAGGACAAAGGTGCCTTTCTGTTGTGTTGTACGTGCATGAGTAAGAGGTATTGCTTGTAGGTACAGGAAGTTTATGCACTCTCAAAGAGTGCATTTTTGGGCGGGCAGGGGTCCCTCATGACCTTACTCCTGTTTTTATTTTGTTTGAGGCAACACTTTTTACAAACTTCTTATTAACCGTCATGATTACGGTAGTATTGAGAGTCACAAAAATTCAAGAACATATTCAGTACTTTCTGCTTTATTAATTCTATTATTTATTTGAGGTAATTTGGTATTGTAATGCAAACTTTCATATCAAGTTTATGGCCTCTGTGTTTTGCCTCTTGTTTTAGTAAGTGTTAGTTTGTGGTGCTTTAATACACTTCTGAATGTCCAACTGTAAGTTTCATGTCCTTTTCTTGTCCCTAGTATAATATTTTACGTGATAACATCTTAAATACTACTGACAGTGACAAATATGTCGTAGTTGCTCACCTGTAACATGTTTCCTCTTCTATTGACAAATGAGTGCCTTGTCAACTTATGTCCTTGAGAAACACCATTCATTCTTTGCAGCTGGTGTAACATGAGTGAAATCATGAATACTTACTTGCCAACCTCTTGCTTTCTCCATGTATCAAATATTTGCATGTTGCATTGAACGTCGAGACTTTTAATGTGAAATTGGGAATAGTAGCCAGTTAGAGCTGGTCTTTAAAGGTAACTGGGAAGTACACAATTAATTGTGACTAGCCCTATTGCCAAAGTATATATGGCTTTAGCCAAAGCAGTGTACAGTTTTAGAAGCAGGTGGGTGTCACCACCCCAAAGCATACACGCTTTGGCAACAGCCAAAACTGCTTCGGCAATGGGCTAGCCTTGAACATTTTCCACTTATCTCCCCCACAATTGACCTAGTACTTGCCGACATGCTGAGGTACATGTTACGTGTCTCTATGCAGACCTTGCAAGATGGAGACATGGCTCTGTTAGACATGGGAGCTGAATTCAACTTCTATGGTTCTGACATAACGTGCTCCTTTCCTGTGAGTTTTTCACATCTCCTTGTCTACTTCGTTTGCAGCGTTAAATTGAATATGCGCCTATTTCACTTTCCGGTGTGATGATCTGGTAATTTTACCTTTTTGCCGGTGCACATACAGACGTACAAATGTATGTTATCATTTATCTGCGTAGATGAGCATATGCCTATCTACTAGCTAATAGCACATGCCTTTGCAGTAGCTCGTTGCACGAGTAGATGAAATACCTTGATGCCCAACCTCTTTGAAAGACGTAATCTCACCCTTTATATTATTTTTTTCTTTTTCTCATGACCGAATTGACAAAACGAGAATGAGACCAACTTACTAGAATTCCTCACTCTTCTCATGCATCTCTGCTCGCTATCCCCACGTTGGTTACAACTCAGATTATCTTCTGTCTATTAGACGATCACTTCTCTCACTTTTGATGGATGGGTGTGGCTGCGAGGAAGGCAATAACATGATTACAGGTGTTTTGCACAAATTTCCAAACCCCTTTGTTACCAGAAGCCATATAAAAGCAGATAGAGGGTTGTGGAAAATCATAACTTACAGAACAACGTGCGCTTCATTTACTAAATATCTGCATTTACAATTATTAGATTCTATTCTACTCTAACACGCACCTCCCCTCCCTCCCAACCAAAATGAAAACAAAATTCCCCCACAATACCCACATCGGGAGTCTGGTTGAGAAAACAATGCCAAAATAAGTATGATTGCTTATGCGGCGCTGATGCCAACGCCAATGCCTATGTGGGTGCTAGTGCCAATGCGCTTGTGACACTAGTTCGTTATCTAATGCAGTTATAGTTTGACTGCCATTATTACTATCATGCTTCATTGCGCTACTATTACTACTACTGCTACCATTGTGGTGCAAAATCACCTCAAAGTGTCTTAAAAATTGAGCCACCCAAAATGTTCTCACAGAAAATGAAAATGAAAAACCGATCATAATGTAGAGTAGGGCTTGAAAGTGATTCACGTGCTGTAATTTTATTTTATCTTTATCTAGATAATGTTGCCGATTTAAACCATGTATATTCCGATGGGCACCTTAATCCCAAAGATGATACTCGGTAAACAATCATTTTATCTTGTGTCACTGAGTTTGATAAATTTTTCTCCATTTTCTTCCCTCAAGTTTTATGGGTTTCGTGTACATAAACTCTATTGCATATGCAGGTGAATGGCAAATTCACAAGTGAGCAACGCCTTATATATAATGTAAGTGGTTTTCTAATTGCATTTGAAGCCAATTTGTATCAGTTACTGTAGGATCTTTTAGCATCTAAGAACTCCACTATTAGACTGCAAATGCATCTTTCCGTACCTGTGCTATGGCATGTTATTTATTGGGTCCAACTTTTTCTGATTACCTTTTTGCAGGCTGTCCTCAATGCTCATAATGCTGTTATATCTAGTATGAAACCTGGAGTAAGCTGGGTAGATATGCACATGTAAGAACGGCTGTGAAATTGTTCAAACAAATTGTTACTTGATAGCCTTTCTACTTTGATGCTATGATGGTGATCATCTTACAAGAAATGCCTTATAGAACTCTTGTTAAAAGTAGCAATTTTGCAAGAGCTGCCTTATGGAGCGTCCGTAAATTTAATATTTTTCAAGAGTTGCCTTAGGAAAACTGACCATAATGGTCTCTATGAGTCCATGCAATGTGATAGAACAGATGATTACCTGACCATAAATGCTAGAAAAGGAAGAATGCCTGCAAGAATAAAAATCGATTAATCAAAGCCAACAAAGCAATTGCAGTTATGAAACCTAAGAATCAAACAAACACCTATTTTACACCTACATCTAACTTTAGATGCCAAAAAAGAATCCCATTTGGGAGAGAGGAAAATTTGTCCACTATGATCAGAGCTTGGTAGCTTACCAGTGAGGATGAACTTTTCATCTGCAGTTCATGAAACATATAATTGTCATATAGCTGCCATGCTGAGTCATTTGCAGTTCTTGAGAGGTGTTTAACACATGTTGCGGAAACATCATATCAAAAGGCACAGCGAGTATACAAAGCCAACTCTAAGCTTTACCACTACACTCTTGTTAAGATCTTCCAAAATTTCTTCAAAGGAACTGTCTGAGACTGATAGAGACTCATTGGACAAATTAAAAAATTTGATTAACACTTAAAAGCTTCGAGCTAGATAATGTCGCTCTAGTACTCTCCATGCCAAATGCAGCAAAAATACGGAATAGCGTCATCACTCAACAGCTCACTCTCCTCATCTCCTTCCTAGACATAAGAGTAACTAGCCCTGGGGTTAGAGCCTCCCTTTCCTGAGCTATGTCGCTGGTCGAGCACCGTACTAATCCCCCCACCCACCCACACACACAAAAAACAGCCCCACGCCCACCTCCCAAACCCAAAAGAAAATTTCAAAAATTAAATTATAAGTAACTAATTTGAAAGAAAGGAAGTAATCACTGGCTATTATTATGTAGTGTGGAGAACAAACTTCATGCCAATGCTCTTGTGCATCTGAATTCCTTTTGGCCTTATACTTGCTTTTCACTTCCAGATTGGCAGAGAAGACTGTTCTAGAGGCATTGAAGCAAGGTGGCCTCCTTGTTGGGTAAATTCTATCTTCTCGCTTGCTGATTTTCCTCCGTTAGTAGGTAGATATTTTGAACCTAACATTTGTTGCTCACAGTGATGTTGACAATATGATGATTGAGCGATTGGGTGCTGTGTTCATGCCTCATGGTCTGGGGCACTTCTTGGGAATCGATACTCATGATCCTGGGGGCTACTTAAAGGTCATTGTGTTCAAAGTGCCTATCCTCTTTTTTCGTTTCATTACCATGATAATGCATGGTTTTCTCATATTTGGCAACTGCTGTTGCGATGATCTGATTTTTAGGGAGCGGAAAGACCCAAAGAGCCTGGACTAAGGGCTATACGAACTAGTAGAGAACTCCTGGAGGGAATGGTTTGTAATGGCATTATTCTACTCTATATATTTTCGTTTAGCAGTAGGATCAATCACGCTTTTCATTTAAGAACTAAATGACCTGTTCTATAAAATTGGAATGTCATCTTTCCTTCAGACTAACCTCTGAGTGATATGTAGTATGGTGTTGACTAGAAACAGTGTGGAATATTTGAGTTTGGAACTTTTACTACAGGTGATAACAGTGGAGCCTGGTTGCTACTTCATTGATGTTTTATTGGTTCCCGCCATGGAAAGTTCAAGGACATCTAAGTTTCTAAAATCTGAGGAGATTAGCAAATTTAGAGGCTTTGGGGGAGTTCGAATTGAGAGCGATGTGGTACGCATCCACTGAAATTTCTTCTACATCTACACTTGATAATACTCGCATTTTTGTAGCATCCTCTGCTAAGTTTATCTTTGCTGCGAATGTCATTACACAAATCTCAGTGTACGATTGATCCCACTTCAAGTTTTACCGACTGAAGTCGCAATATTTCATGAATGCTTTCTTATGGATGTAAATTTGCTGCTCGTTATCCATGTGAAAATTCACAAAGCATAGGTCTTAAAATATGATCAGATTTTTTGGGTAGTGCACACTGGACATGACAAATTAATTTGATTTAATCATGGTCCAAATTAGTAGAGTTATATGTCCAGTACAAAGCATATTCATTCGGGATCATTTCTCTTTTTCGAAGTTTGGAGCTTGTCATCATATATTCTGCATGGCTCGAATATGGGGTTTATAGTATTGAATATTGTTCAAGGCTCAAGCATCATTCTAATGCATTTTATGTGGTCAAGTTACAGAGCTGTTACTTCTATGATAGTTTGGTTTTCCATTGTGGTCTCATTCATATGCAGCATTTTCTTCTGCTGTTGCGTCTCATACGTTAATGCGGCTCTGCCGTAGCTTTCTTATAAACAATTGACTATTTTTTCTTTCTGCTGTCGGATTTTTTGTTTTATCCCTATGTACTCTGGTTTGTGATAATACGTTCTTGAATGCTATTTGTTTTGGTTTACCAAGCGTTTTGTTGGAGCAAGTGTGTTGCAGGCTTGGAGCACAGTGCAGTGCTCGACTCAACATTGCTGTCTTATGTGTTTCTGATTTATTATGGGAAGGGAACAGCTGTTTTCATATGTATACGCGGTGGGCATTTTCTCTGTGTGGGGTGGTGGGTAGGAGCTGGATCTTAGTTTGTGTTGAGCAACTAACAGTTATCGCACGATACTAGTCATATATGCATGCCCCTGATTGCTTTTACGAATTATTCAGTGCTCTTCCAAACCTAACATTTGTTTTCTCTTTCGTGCCATTTCTAGTATGTTACTTCCAATGGTTGCGTGAACATGACCAAGTGTCCTCGGGAGGTGCATGATATCGAGGCTGTAATGGCAGGTGCACCATGGCCAATCAAGAAGACGTCCATTCATTTTGAAGCTAGAGAGAGCTAGTTTCTCAATTTTCTGTCACTGAATCCCCCCCCCCCCCCACCCCTCTCCCTTCCCGCCCGTTCCCCATGCTTGCTGCTTAGACGCAAGACTATTGTGTATACAAACGTTGTGGAGCCTTCTCTCAAATCCACGGTTTCTGGCTTTCTGCTGTCCTCATTTTTTATATTTCCTACGCGCCTTTCTCTATGAGCTTTTTGCCTAGACTTGAAATGATGAATTTCGTCCGGTCACGCTGTAAAATTCATCTATTACGTGGATTTGGATTACTCTTCGTGAATGGCTTCCTTAGGTTTATGGATTCTGCCCTCAAACCCTACCCCAAATGAGACGCAGATAAGGAGCTCATTTTACAAGTGGGTCTTCGGGCCAGTGCCTTCACCCGTGAACCAAAAGGTCAGCAGCTCCAGAATACCTACTTCTACAGCAGACCCGAGGTCCCAGGGCTAATACTACGTGGGTCGAGTTTTGTTTTCACGGATCGCTCCGAGTTGAGCGGAAACGAGTGGGATCGGTGATTTTTTGAGAGGTTTGCATCAATTTGAAGGATAAAAAGATTTATGAACAGGGATTTTTTTGTTGTAAATTCCTAAACCCTATAAACAAGCGCACAATTTTAAAGTTGCTTCACTGTAACCACCCGTTCCGGGCCGCCTGATTTTTACATCGTTTTATGCTTGTTCACAACCTCTCTAATGGCTCAGAGGTTAATATTGGTCACTCTTGACATAAATACAATAATGCTCCCACAAACATAAAACTATTTACAGTGTTTCAAGGGAGGTATATTCGAGCATACTCTGAGGTGCCACAAGCCAAGTGTAGTTCATAGCGTAGAACACTGAGGTTATGAACAAGGGAAGGAGCCATAGCCATAGGTAGTGCTTAAGCATCCAAAACTATTTAGAAAATTGGCCATAAGCTGGGCTTTAGGTGGAGTGGGAACCTCCCCAGTGTGGGTTTCGCATCACTTGGAGAGCTAAGTTGGTGCGAGAGGGTAGACGTAGAAAATGTGTACTAGGTCTACTCAAATTTTGTTGACCGGATAACTATTTAACATTGCAAAAAGTGAGGAATAAAATTTGGCTTGCTACTCAGGTAGTAAGAATCTTTCTTCAACTCTGTATATAGTGACAATCAATAGTCGTTAAATATTTCTAGTGACTTTTCTGCTTACATTTTTAATGACAATTCTTAACGGTATTTTTTTAGCGTCACTAATTAAAAGTCACTAAAACGTGTAATGACCATTAAATGTTGCTATATGAGAGGTAGGAGGAAGATTCCTTCAAACGGGGTAGCAACCAAATCTTTTCCAAAAGTGAGGACGAAATGCTAATATAGAGTTAACCAAAATGGTCGGCTTGAAACAAAGTTAAGTTAGAAAATTAGTTCAAATAAAATTATTTGGCCTAGCGCAAGTTTGTGGTCTTACTAGCATAAAAACAAAAAAAAATCAACTTTAACTTAAGGAAAGTAACTTTAAATCAATTGGAAATAAGAATCTATTTAAGTAAGAGAATAGATTCTGATTAAATTAAAGGTAACAAAGAATGTCTTTAATTTAAAAAGTCAAAGCCCGAATCATGGACTTTTCAAAATTGAGTCCACTACCTTGCATATAAATAAAGGGATTGGAGTGAATGAGAAGGTCACGCAGGTTTCCGCGATTGAAGACAAAGTATCAACTCTATCATCATACACTGAAGAACAGTACGCACTAATGTATTGTCGTTCTTTAATCGAGCACTTTCAAGTCACGGGAATTGATTTCTCTTTTACCTTAAATCAAAGAGGAATTCACCCTTAACATTGGTGATTCTATAATTCAAGGATCGCCATCCTTGTTGAGGATAAAACCTTGAAGCCCTCAATCACGCATTATTTTGACGATCTTTCAATCGTAAAGATTGAAAAAGTCAAAATCTGTTTTTCAAGATAAAATGTTCCAGCCTTTAGATCGTGGTCCATCAGAGGTCGAATAAGAGCATTTACATTTATTTCAAGTAAGAACCATAGGGTGGTGTAACCCTCCGGCCTGAAATCGTTAAATTAAATTTTGTGTAATTATTTCTTACCTATCAGTTTAGACACGAAAATAGTGTATACGAAAACACATCTCAAGCAAACTTGACAGAAAAAGAGGTGCACAACAACATGCCAAAGACTTGGGGGAAGGGAAACTTTCATAATGTGTTATTACAAATGTAGTTTGAAGTAAGGATGAGCTAACGATATTACATCATTTAAAAAAAAAAAATTGTCGAACAAATACATCAAAACGACGTCGTGACAGGGAATCCGGTAAGACCCGCTTTCTCCCGTATTTACCTTTCCTTTTTGGGAAACGTGTCTCCAGATATTTAAACGCTGCCCATATAATCACACTCTTTGGCAGCTCTTCGAAGAGCTCACAAAAACCCTAAATCCTACGGCCCCCAACAATCTCATCCCTCCCTAAAGCCCTAAAAGAGAATGGAGAACTCCACAATAACCACCGGAGACCGTCAGAACCGGTCGACGAAGATCAGGTTCCAGTACGAGGACGACGACCTGGACGTGGACCAGGACGAGACCATCGAGGAGGCGGCCACCGGCAGCTCGAACCTGGAGGAGGACTCGGCCACGTGCGAGCCCGATGACTCGATTCTCGGCTCTGATAAGACCAGCGCCGACTATTACTTCGATTCCTACTCTCACTTTGGTACCATTGCTTCGCCTATTCGTCTCTAATCTGTCTCTCTCCGTGTGCGCGCGCGCCCGCTCGAGTGTGAGTGAGCATATTAATGTGCGTCGTGTGTGTGTCCGTCTTTATGAAAGAGCCGTTGCACACAAAGTTTAAGTCTTGAGAATGGTCACTGATACTTTGATGTCGTTGCTAACTTGTGCGCGCGCGAGTGTATGGAATAGTAGAAGCACGTTAATTTGAGTCTTGATAATGTGTGCTGGTAGTTGTGGTTGGAGGTGTTTGGTTGGTGAGAAATTTGGGGTGTATGAGAAGGTAGAATGTGTAATTTGGAAGATAATGAGAAGATTGAGTCTTGATACTGTTTACTGGCTATTGGTGTGTGCCTGTGCCTGTGCGTGTGCGGGCATATGCATGTGTGTGTCTGTGTGTATGCTTGTGCCGCACACACAAGAGGGAGTTGTGAAATTTAAATCTATCAGTTGGCTATTCATGTTACAACCTTAGAGTTTTGTTGTTTCTGTTTGGATTATGAAAATAAAGTCTTGATACTTTCAACTTGCTATTTATGCTATACCTTATATCTGCAGTGTGTAATTTGTGTGAATTATACATATTAAATCTTGATTTATCAACTGGCTATTTATGTGAAACCTTATGTATGTATGTGTGTAGTTTATTTGTAAATTATGAAGATTAAATATTGCTACTAGCGACTGGCTCTGTATGCTAAACTTTATCTGTGATGCGTGTAGTTTGTGTGTATGTGAGAATTATGAAGATTATATCTCGAGACAATCAGCTGTCTATTTATGTTAAACCTGATATCTGTGTATGCAGTCTCTGTGTGTGTGTGTCTGTGCACATGTTCAGGAAGTCAAAACATTCATTCGTAATTTTGATCTGTTGTCTAGCTAAATACATTAACCTTCGTTTGGTTTTTGGGAAACTTGAAGAGAATGGGGTGATGTAATGTTGAGATTAGAAGAAGAATAAGAAGATGGAAATTTGACATTGTTTACTAAATTTTATATCAAACCTTGTTTTTATTGTCATTATTATTGTCTATTTGTATTTGCTGAGAAATTTGAGGAGATTGACAAGGTGAATATTTTTACTGGTGTTAAATGTGGACTTGGTTTTCTGGACGCTTGAAAAGGGACCTCTGTTAGGTCTGCCAATTGGTTTTTAGTTCTTGGTTCTACTTAAATAATTAGTGGCCAATGTAATTGTGGACTTTAACCTTCTTTATTTACATCGTCTCCGCTACCAAATGGAGCTTTAAGGTGTTTAAGATTTTATGTATCCTTCTCAACCCTCGTTTTCTCCCTCTCTACATATAGAGCCTTTTTCCAATCTACATAGCGTTCCAAAATACATAATCTTGCCCATGTTATTTTGGATAATGTTTGGCATACTAGTATTCATTATGGGGATTAACTCCATATTTGACTTAGATGTAAATGGTCATATTTCAATACTAGCTTGATTTTTCCTTTTTCTTGCTTATTTATGTGCTCTCTTTTCTCATGGGACTAATTTTAGACCATTTGTTTGTTTGCTTCTTTGTTTGCAGGAATTCATGAAGTAAGTAGACTGCGTCTGTATCCAACGTTCACTTGTTTTACTTTAGCTGCTCTATTTCTCTTAAAAGGAATACTTTGTGGTGGGGAAAGTATGTTTGTGTGTATCACAGTTCTGATTTCCTTCTTTTGTCATCTACTTCATGCCTCTTTGACTCAATTCTCAACTTATCCGCATGTTATTATCTCAGCTTATGAAATTGATACAACTGTAATTGAGTTTTTACTGCACTGAACATCCTCCTACACTGGCCCTTCTTCCCTAACACCCCAAACCAAAATGCCAAACCGGGAGAAGAAATATAGACAACAGAAACGAAAGAAAGAAACAGATCTGTGTTCCTATTCTTGTCTTTGTCATTCTCCTTAGGTTTTGCCTTTTGTGGTATCTGTTACCACTTACCACCAACCTTGCCGCTGCCCCATCTTCTTCCCAAGGGCTTGAGTACTTCTTGTTTAGCACCTTCACTTCGGTAGAGCAATTGCAGTCTGGCTTCTTGCATGGTAGATCTGTCCTTTCTGATAAGTAATTTCAGAAAATCCTTAAATGCTTATTGTTATATTGTAAAGGAATACTGGTGATGCCTTTTCATGGATTTAACAATCCTTGACTTTTATTTGCAACGTTACGAAATGATCAGCAATGGCTTTGCCTTTTAGATGACCTGCTAGGAGCCATAATAATTAACTTTCGGTTTTGTATTTTAGTTTCGCTTATCTGTGTTTTCTTTATACTCCAGGTGTACTTACTCCTGGCTTATTTTCCTTTGCAGGAAATGTTGAAGGATGTAGTGAGAACTAAGACTTACCAAAATGTAATTTATAAGAATAGCTTTTTATTCAAGGACAAGGTGGTCCTCGATGTAGGTGCTGGGACAGGAATCTTGTCCCTCTTTTGTGCCAAAGCAGGAGCTAAACATGTTTATGCGGTATGCGTTTCGATGTGATTTTTTTCATTTTGCTGGTTTATGTTATTGTGCATGGAGAATATTAATGACTAATCTAGTTCTTACCTTAATTGAGATACTAGTTCTTGTTGGTGTCTATATTTTAAACTTGAGTAGATTACAAGAAGTCCTGTCAATTTGTTACTTGCCTCAAGGTAAGAATTTGATCTGCTGGTTTTGATGTAGATAATACTTCATCATTTTACTTTTCTGGTCTCAGGTTGAGTGCTCCCAAATGGCTGACATGGCACAAGAGATTGTTAAAGTAAATGGTTTTTCAAGTGGTAATGCCATTTGTAGCTGTAAGGTCTTCATTTTGTTTTGATCTCTTAGTTACATCCCCGAACTGACTCATCCTCTTTTGCTTATAAATATTGCAGTTATAACAGTTTTAAAGGGAAAGATCGAAGAAATTGAGCTCCCAGTTGGTCAAGTGGATATTATCATTTCCGAGTGGATGGGATATTTTTTGCTGTATGAGAACATGCTAAATACGGTGTTGTATGCTCGTGATAAATGGCTAGTAAGCATTTCCATCCCTCCACTTGAGGTTTTATCCTAAAGTAGGGACTGTGTGCATCTCTGTCCAAGGTGGTCTCTGGTATCTGCTAAACTCGTACTTCTTTAGAAGTCGCTCTGGATTAATTCTCTCATAGTTCTGGGTTTTATTAGGGCTTTGTATCTGTCCTGAAATTTGGAGAGAAGCTTTAGTTTAGGTCACTTTAACTTGAGGTTACAGGAGTCCCAACTTTCTGTTAAAAGATATCCTTGTCTCGAGTCGTGACTGCCCAAAATAATCATGTAAGCTCATTTATTGTGGTAAACATACAAAGAGACATGCTGAGCTCCTGACAAACGTGGCTGTATAGTTTCTTAGCCTCTTTCAGAATCATTGCGGGAAATCTTTCTCCTGTTTAGTCTTCTAAATAGTTTTTGATATCTAAATATCTCAACTTTAGTGGTGGACATGCAACACAAAGCTACATATAATGGTCTGTGATATATCATTTGTGCATGAAGGGGTTAAGCGTTGCAACTATGCCAAAGGCCAATGCGTAGCTTATTTTTCTAGGTCAGAACAAAATAACCCTGCGTCACTTTGACCTCTTGACTGGTTTAAGGTACTTAGGTTGGGTAGATCAGTTATACTTTGCTTCTTGTGCGTATTGCGACTGTAGCTATTATTTGATCAAGGACACCATATTCAAACTTTATTTGCTCATTTGCAGGTTAGCAATGGACTTGTGCTACCTGACAAAGCTTCTCTCTATTTAACAGCTATTGAAGATGCCGAGTACAAAGAAGACAAGATCGAATGTAAGTTTACTGGCTTTTGCATTCTGTTGTGTGGACTCGTTTATTGGCTTCTGCCACCGTGATACATGGGGATGGTTGTTTGAATTTTCAGGAGTCTACATGCTCGTTCTTTTTGCCATATCTCCGGATGTTTTTCTCTTAACATTCTCATGCAAATGCAGTTTGGAACAATGTATATGGCTTTGACATGAGCTGCATCAGGAAGCAGTCAATGATGGAACCTCTTGTCGACACGGTTGACCAGAATCAGATTGTTACCAACTCCCAGTTGCTTAAGGTCCAAGATATATGCAATTATGGCCTAGTTATAAATTGTTACGACCTAGAAACCAAAACCCATAAAATCATTGTCCTTTACTACTGGCTGTTATGCTGAACGTTAGTGCTTGGCTTTATCTTGTCTTTCAAGGGGTAGCATGGGTTTTTTTCCTTCTTTTTCTTTCTGACGTGAATTCGATTTACTTGGACAGACTATGAATATCTCTAAAATGACTGCTGGAGATGCATCCTTCACTGCTCCTTTTAAGCTTGTCGCAGAACGTGATGATTACATTCATGCTCTCGTGGCATACTTCGATGTGTCTTTTACCAACTGTCATAAGTTGACTGGCTTCTCAACAGGTTTGAGTTTTGTACTCTATTGGTTTTTCATCTATATCAAAGGCTTAATTTGGCGACTCTAGTTAATGATAACTAGTAAGATCTTAGGTTGATGCATGCTCTCCACACACTTAATGTCACTCATTCCAGAAGTTGGCCAGCCTGGTTTAGTCAATGATTGCGTGCATGTCATGAATCATGATAATATTGTGCTTGAGAGCAATTGGCTTTTTACCAAGAGTCAATCTGGTTTTATGCAGTCGTAATAGACCAACCCCATGAAAAGTGTTCTGTTGAAATGCATAACCTAGCCAGGTCAAGTGATGAAAATAGGTTTGGTAGCTTCGGGTTATCAAAATACGCTTTCTGTGTGCTTGACACGCTTATTATGCAGGGCCAAAATCCCGGGCTACTCACTGGAAGCAAACGGTGCTGTATTTGGAAGAAGTGCTGACGATATGCCAAGGGGAGACCATTGTCGGTAGCATGACCGTGGCACAGAACAAGAAGAATCCCCGGGACGTTGACATCACCCTCAAATACTCGTTAAGTGGTCGTCGCTGCCTCGTCTCGAGAACCCAAAGCTATAAAATGCGGTGATCGATCTTTCTCAGTCGCTTTCGGCTGCGGCCAATTTTGAAGCAGTGTATGCCATATTGTTATTGCTTGGGGGAAGATTTATGGTGGGCAGTCTGGTCTTCTTTTTTTCACTCCCACCTCTCCAAGCAGCACCACTGCAAACTTACAAGTGATGATTTTCACATTGTAACCCATTGTAATCAATTTTGTGCGCATTTTTGCTTAAAACGTTTCTTTTATCAATTTTTATTTGCAGAAGCAAGCATGCATGGTGCTATCAGTTGCAAATTAAAAACCTGATAGACGACCATCGACTACTATTTTGCAGATTAATAACCAAACTATGTAATGAGAGAGTAGATGAGAAATTTCATCTGTTATGGAAGGAAGTCATACCACTAACTTATATTGCCCCAAAAGGTGTCTTTGAAGATGATTAATTACTTATAACTATCGTTAAATCAAAAATCACCGTTGGATTTTAACTTTTTATTACAAAATTGAGTAGTCGCAAGCTTTAAAATGGACCCCAAGTGCCAATTATTAAAAAACTACCAACAGTTTGAGTCAAGTTCTCATAGCCTTGCAAAGGGTTCAGTTCAATGGCCTCCTTAAAGATCAATCGGTAACCTGCAAGACTCCGGACGTGATCAATCAATGGCCTCCCGTGGCACAATCCTCAACTATGTTAGGTTAACATTGAGGTCCCATGAAACATGCTTAACTTAGAAATGAAGTTGATCAAAAAAAAAAAAAGTTAGAAATGAAGTTTTCTTACCTTATAAAAATGAATCCCATAAAGTTATATATATTTTTGGTAATAAGAGAATTGCATTTAAAATATAAACGGATACATGAGAGTTTGACCTTATAGTCTTACAGATAATAAGAGAGTTATGGTCTTACGGATAAAACAACCGACAAAGAAACAAAAGGTCGGTAAACACTACCCACTACAGAATTTCATCATCTATGCAACACAAATTAGCTACATAAATTGTCAAGTACCCAATCATGATAGACATTCATGCATGCTTGACAAGTAAAAAGAGCTAAAAATCGTGCTTCCTTCAAGAGCTGTGGGTCCACCCGATCGATACTATAATGATGGAATTCAATCACGATACGGCAAAAGTAAAAAATAATGTGTATCTGCATCTTTATCCACTGCATCGTCGGATAGATATACTGCTTTATCACGTGGACTATTACTTGCATCTACTTGGGCTTTAAAGAAATTTATGTATCAACCAATGTGTCTTTCTTCTAATCTGTGCCCCTAGCTACATCTATTGATATCTGTTCAAGGGGATGACCTGTTTCGTCTGCTCGGAGACGGACCAAGTAACCAGTCACTCTCAAGGCTAACATGGTACTCAAATGTAAACTAAAGCAACCACAATTAGTATGTGTGAACAGATCATGTAAGAGGGGAATATGGTACCAAATGGCTGTTTCCATTTCAAATCTGCCTCCAGCCACCAGTGTGGCTCAAAATTGTCAGTGCAAAGGGAAAATCCTCAAAAGCTCAGAAGATTGATGTCTTTCTTTTCTCTCAAATGATATCATTCTACACTAAGGCCAAGATCATACAGATGGAAGAATAGATATGTAAAGCGTCTGCCCTTTCCACCGTGGTGTCGCAGCTCTGTAGCTATTATTTGGTGGACGCTATAGTTCTGCCTTGCTGGACTTCCTTTTCTTCTTTAAACCTGCTTTTGCTCCTCTCCACCACTTTTGTACTCGGTAGGAGACTTTGTTTGCATGTTTCTTCAATGCCTCAATTGTATCTGAAATTCCTTTCTTGATCATTTGCTTCCAATCGCCCTTGCTACTTTCTTTATCTCGCAAAACTTTCCCCTGCCACGATGTTTTGAAGATTAGCCAAGTAAGAAGAATATAACGAAAATAATGTTTAGTCTAGACTAGCTCTTAATATTACCAATTTTGAGGGGAAGTGTGCCTCCTCGTCATCATTATCATCATCATCATCTTCGTCAGCACCTTCCCCACCGAAATTTTTCATGTTCATAAGATCTTCCCTCGAGTACATTTTCATGCCGGGTGCTCCAGGCATACCCTAAAGCACGGGGAAATAGAATTGCCACGAGGTCAACCTTAAGAAGTCGGAAGCACTATAACTATTAGTTGAATGACTATTACCTCCATTGACTTCATTATCTTATCCATTTCAGCCTCTTTTGATGATTTAGCAATGAAAGGTTCTCCTGGAGCCCTGTCCTAAAGTAAAATCAATTGATAAAACGAATAAGAAGATTATGCACGTCGTTTAATGATACATTATGAAATTTATTGATAAAAGATATGAGGGCTTCGTACTCTCTCTGTCATTGTGCAATAAATAAACTGGCTCACAGTACGGGAAGCCATTAAAACTTGTTTCCGGTGTAAAAGCTTATGAAGACTAGCGCCGTATCGTATTAATGATACACGATGCGAAAAGAGCACATAGAGCAAAATTCTGCAGAAGCACAAAATAACAACAAATATCTGCAGGACTATAACATGATCAGCTATTCTTTCAGATGCTAATTAAGGCCGAGTCCGAAATCTGTGTGGGTTGGTACCAAATACCTACTTACAACTGGTACCAGTTTTTGTGCCTTCATCTAGATCTATTGGTAAATGGACGCATATAGTCCCCGACTCCCCATCTTTTCTGAAGAATGGCAGACTTGAGCCTCGTATTGTTATCCCTGTGTTAACCCTTGAAGGAGTGTACTTCACTCAAGAAATGACGCTCCACTAATATGTTTACCTCCTCAATATTTAACGCAATTAAAGAAGATAGGTACCTCTTCCTGGCATAAGCCCGTTCCATGCTTCATCATGGTACCTATCTTTCAGCCAACATCATCCCACATCCCCACCCTTGAGTTTATCCAAAGTCATCCCCATTGTGACCAGTTGCAATGCGATTGTAGACAACTTTGATGTTTGAAATAATCACAATTCCATAGTTGTTTCATTAAACTCGAGTCTTGCGAAGCATCAATTTTGTATTTGCCCACCCCTAGCCACCCTATCCACCATCCCAACCCGAAGCTTGCTTGGCCACCCGCTCTGCTTTTTCTCCCTCCTCCTTTGCATGCTACACTAGAATCCTTGTGCTCTCATCTTGGAGTTGTTTTTTCTGTTCCTATATTACTTGGAGGTATGCCAAATGCAGACTATGTCTTGCATTGAGGAGTATTTCCGTTGTTATCCAGCAAGTATAATTCTTCTTTTGGCTGAATAATTAGGAATTAACAAAAAGGAAAAGAGCTGTTGACATGCAGTTACCTTAGGAAGTGGTGGTGGCTTGGCACTGCATGCTTTAGTGAGGTCATTACACAGGAATTTAACCAATGAATCCATCTGCTGTTTGTTTTTATACAAGTATTCCGCAACATCTGTATCTGAATATCCCATAACCTGCACCATCAGAAAGTAGAAATCACAATGTAAGATACATTCATGGATGAGCTAAAGTTAAGGAAAACAAGAAGAAGCTGAAGTTGAATATGACAAAAGCCAGTAATTTAGCATCTGCATAACTCTGAGAAAAATACTGCAAAGCAGTAAGATTTTTAAGTGCAAGTATATACACGTAAAAGAGCAGATTTCTCAAGAAATGAACTATACAGGGTAAGATTTAACTGATCAGGATCCTTTCACCTCTTGACAAGCTCGCTCGATTGTTTTACATTCTGAATTGCATTGTCCTTCAGTATCTTGTTCAACGAGCTGAAAATAGGCAAAATGAAAGTAAGATCCCTTGCTCAAGCACTAAAGATTCTGCAATCGTAACTCAAGTGGGAGTAGAAGTAGACATAGAGACAACACGCGACAACAAATCCATCAGCTAGTTAAAGTCTCCACACTATATCAGCATACCACCAACTCCTGATGTGCAGAATCTCCAAATCGAAAACTTCACTGTTTAGCAAATAATCAAGAAAACGAAAAAGGTACACAAGCTTTCTGGGGTTTTAAGGAAATGGTCTGAATATTTAAGCTTAATTACCTGCAAGAGTTTCACTGGTATTAACACATTTTCTCAGAAATTCTTGAACTAATCTGATACTGTTTTTGTGCAGAATATGCTTATACGTTATATTATGGCTGGTCATACCTCAAATAAGATTTAAAGTCCGCTTGCTTGGTTAGGAGTATTGATCTTTTATCTTTCTTGCATTAACAGGTCTCAAATTAGGTGTAGCTGTACCACAAGCACTTGATCCTATGATTTCAGACTGTATTTACTTACTACCAAACAGAGATTTTTCAGGAAGATACACCATCCTTACCTCCAATCCGTCCCCTTGTTCTACAACATCAATTTTAAGTATCCAATCAGCTTCCTGTTTCTTCAAGTTACATACGTTCTCCGCAATCTCGATGATGGCATACTCTGAAATCTAATCCAAATTGAAAGCACAAAATAGTATTAAATCTAAATTTTACAAATAAATCACCAACGGAAGACATTAAGCAAAGATAAGACACGAATGGTAATCTTTTTTAAAACACTCATAAACATTCTAGTGAGGTAATTGGAGATCTAGGTAGCACGGACACGGTGTCGGACACCGACGGGGACACCGGATACCGCAATTTCCAAAAAATCAGATTTTGGACACCGCAGGACACCGCTATTTTTTAATATATTTTTATTATATATATATATATATATATATATATATATATATATATATATTACACACCTCATGTGGATCTAGCTTATATATATATATTTAATATATATTAAAGACATTTCACAATTTAAAATAACAAAATAATTAAGTCAAAATAGTATTTCTGAAATTAAAGTATTGAACAAAATAATTAAGTAAAAAAAAAAGAAAGAGAGGACTTTCTTCACTTTTTAATCGGTACAAATGCAAGAAAGGAGTCAAACAACTCTTGGCAGATGGAGACAAAAGAAGAAGAAAGAAAAAGGAGACCAGATTGAGAAAGGGAGACTTTCACTTTCAGAATAGAAGAGACTTTCAGAGAGGGGAAGAATGGAAGAGAAAGGAGACGGGATTGAGGAAGCAGGACCTGTGGGTCAGCGACGGCGGCAGAGGAGCTCCGGCGACGATCAAGTGAGCTCTGGCGATGGCGACTACTGCTTCTGCATCTGGCGACGGCGACGACTGCTTCTGCATCTGGTGACGGCGACGGCGCTGGATCTGTCGGCTTTGGCTTCGGAATGTTGGCGACTGAACTCCGGCGACAGATCCGAGTCGGTAATGGCTCAGAAGGGCACTCATGAGGCGAGAGAGAAGGAGATGGCCGTGAGGTAAGAGAAGCAGATGGTCCGATACTGCTCCATGCCGTGTCCGACACTTCTCGGCGAAGTGTCCGACACGGTGTCGGAAATTAAAAAAAATAAAAAAAAATCCGACACCGATCGGCGGTGTCCGACACGTGTTGGGCGGTGTCCGGAGGGTGTCGGGGTGTCCGTCCGTTTGGGACACCATACATCCACTTAGGAGAGGTGTCCGTGCTTCATAGTTGGAGATAATCCCACTCTATAAACATTCTAGTGATCATAGAAGACCATTGATCCACTTCTTAGTGTTAACAATTTGAGAGCTATCAAGAATACCTAGTCCAACCCACTATGAATCAGAATTGTCCATTGCCCACATAGTACTCGACACATATGGAGCAATTGCATATAAAATCACAAAAAGGAAATGCCACTAACCCGGTTGGCCAGTTCGGGACATAACGTAACTGAGAAAACAGCATGAAATTCAAATTACGATGATGAGTGAGTACCTACCAGTCCTTACAATGAACATCTTAGGCAAAGCTAGAACACAAATTTGTGAAAGCCGATGCGTACATGGTTACAGTCCAATCCATAAAAAAACAAGTACACCAATACTTCCACTATTCACACATCTCTTCAATACGTATGGAGCAATTGGGGAAAAATCAAACTTAATAAAAACTGTAGAAGACGTTGAAATGCAACTAACCCAATTCTTGAACTAACACGCTTGAGATTTTGGAAAAAAAACCCAGATAAAAAAATTACCTTTTTGGGTGAGATCTCAACTTGTTTGGTCTCAACTTGGTGGTACAATTGACTTGCGAGCTTTTGACAGACTTGGCATTTTATATACGGTATGTCCTCTTTCCTCGCAATCCCAACTGGTTTCTTCGAACCGTGAGAGATTGGTGCCCATGACAATACTAGCATTGATGATAGTAAAATTAGGGCAAAAATTCGCTCTTCTCTGGCCATTTTTATTCTCTTTCTCGCTTGATTTCGATGAACAGGCGATCTGCAGATAGTCGTAGTGGTACTGTACAGTTGCTACCTGTAGGTTATATCTATAGATACGAACGGCGTCGTGACCTGCTTGCTTGATTTAGTACGTGTTTTGCTGCTTCTGATTGGCTGGTTCAGGGATGGACCCACGGACTCATCCAATAGGAATCAAGATTGTATTTTTAACTAATAAGAGGTAAAGTTGCAATAAATTTTATTTTATGTTATCTTTTAATTCCTTTGATTAATTTTTAGGTGAAAGTGTATAGCACCGGTAAGTATTGTTAGTTCGATCATTGGGGAAGGTGTCGCGAAGAATGTGATGAGAGATAAAATGACACAAAATGATTAAGGTAGCGTTTGAAAAAAAAATTCAGTTTTAACTTTTTATTTTCAAAAAATAAAAACCAAAATCAGTTTAGTTTCTTTTTTTAACAAAAACAAATGGGTGTTTGACTACCCAGTTTTTATTTTGAATTTTTTTTTCTTTGGGTGTTTGATTACTAAATCTTTATTTTGAGTTTTTTTTTTGTGGTGGTTTGTGGTGACGGTGGTTTGGCGTGGCAGTGGCAGGGGGTGGCTGCCGGTTGGCCTTTGCCAGCTCCCGGCAAAGGCCGGCTAGCGGTGGTCTCCTGCAGTCGCCAGCAGTGGTACCGACGGGCTATGGTGGCCAGCGGCGGTGGGCGGTAATGGTGGACTCAAAATAAAAACAAAAACTGAAAACCCAAAACTCTAAATGAAAGTTTTTAAAAACAGCCTTGTTTTATAAACTGATTTTTAAAACTGAAGAAAAAAATGAAAGCTGTGTACCGAATGCGTTAATTTTCTCCAGTTTACAAAATTAGAAAAAAAACTGAAAAAATAAACGATTTCAAACAGAGTCTTAGTTTTACCTCTTGTCTTTGTACATTATTCAAATATCACGCTAGTAGTTAAGAAAGAGTTTTCTTCTAACATTAGTTATAACTTAATTCTTTAGTTTTGATGGTAATTTAGAATGTTGTTGCCTAATAAATCGACCAAAAATAAGATGGCCAAACTTATAAATAGTGAAGAAAAAATTAAAAAGAAAAACCTTATTAGCATTCTTAATCGACAGTAACACGATATATTCTTATTCTATTATGCTTATTACATATTTATATTATTATAATAGAATAAGTATATATGGTGAAGTTCAATCTAACATAATAGCCCGAGGTATGTTTGTACAGAGAAGATTTTTGTGCTCTGATAGTGGTCCGGCTATGAGCAAGATGGTGCTTCTATTCCTTGGTGACTAGATTTTTGGTTGTTATTTTTCTCGCTTTTGTTGAGCTTCTTATGTTGTTTGTTGGCCTGAAATTGTGATTTTAGTTTGGTAAAGTCCAGGAGAAGAGGACGTTGTCCTTATAATTCTGGACCCTCTTCACCCTAAAACCCTTCTCCATCTTTTTCTCTTCTGAAGACTAGTAGCCGCCCCTTCTTCCTTCGCCTTCCATGACTGTGAGGATGGAAAGGGAGGCCCTCACATCGATCCTCCTGTTCCTTTTTCTCGCGTATTTCGCTCCCGCAATCTCGGCAACCCACTTGTGCCGCCATTCACCACCACCTTCCTCCACCCCACGATCTCCCCCCCCCACTCACAGATCGAGAACCCTTTAGCCACAATCTTACTTCCTCCCACTCGCTACCCTCAGATCTGAAAGGTTTTTTTAGATCCGTCATGGTCGCGGACTTCCGATCCGGTTAGTTTGGGTTGACTTCTCTGATGCCGATCCGATATGGCGGGATTCTGGCGGGAAGAGGACGGATCTAGACGAGATGTATCATCTCCTTTCGAGCTTCAGATCATTCAGATCCGGCCTTGGGAACTCGCTCCACTTCCCTTGGATCCAAAAAAAATCGCGGCAGTAATCTAAACCGCCACTAAGTGGCCCTTGGAATTGATGCTTCGCCACAGCTCTTCCACTCTGTTACCATTTGATCTAAATTTCGTAAATCTAAAAATGATAATACTTATCTTTTTTAATTTCTGTCAAGGCCATATTGGCCGGTTTATGTTCCAGGGTCAAGATTATACTTGTACTCTTTTTGTTTGTATTTTTGGATACTCTGTTTCTAGAGCAAAACATTTGTTTGTGATCTTTAAGTTGTACTTGATATTCTAGTTTAATGCAAATTTCGTTCCGACAAAAAAAGAAAAAGAAAAAAAGAAAGTACGCTGTCCTTATGATATCTGATGTAATTTGACTATTCGCAGTCTTTTGTCCATATTTAGTTCTTTATTTTCAATAAACGAAGAAGACATTATTGTCGAGGGCCTGTAGATAACCAAAACAAGTGTGCCAAAACTAAAAACCGCAATTGAAACACCTTGGACGCTTAAACCCTAAAATCTCCCTCCATTAGCTTCATCTAGGGTTTTGAATTACTCGGCTCCAAGCCTCCAAATTCAATTGCCATGGATTTGGCCTTAATGGAACCGCAAAATCTCCCAAAGCCCCACAAATTCGACCATTTAATCGGCGAAAACTACTCACTCGCTCTAAACCAGTCCATACAAGCCCTAATTGACTCACTCCACAAGCCCACTTTCATTCCCTCTGATTTCACCTCGACATTTCACGATTTACTTCTAGCTAGGGTAAACCCACCTCTTGAAAACATCTGGGTGTATTCCAATCTAGTCTTTCGTAGTTCCAATGGGCCAAAGGTTGAGCCTTTAGATCGATTCACAGCAGTAAAAGATTTGTTTCAGTTGATTACATCATGTTCTGGCGGTTCTTGGACGAGCGTCGCGTGTATTGCACCGGTTGTCTACGAGTTGTATAGGGTAATTGTTGATTTTAGGGGAGAGAAGAAGGTTGTGAGGAAGATTAGGTCATTGGTGAATGTGATTCTTGGGTATATCAACTTATGCTATTCTGATACTGAAAAGGACGTTGGTAATGATGGTGCTCTGGTTAGGCCATTGGAGGAATTAGTTAGTTTTTGGATTGGGGAAGGGAATGGAAACGGAGGGGTGAAGGAGAGAGTCGGGTCGTTTTTTCCGTTGTTGGACGATGAGACCGTTGAGATGATTAGTGGTGGAGGGTTTGGTGTTGGTGAGCTGGCTGGAGCTGTGATGGTGGAGGTTTTCTTGATGAAACTGTGCCTGGAATGTAGGGAAGGGATTAAAAGAGATGAGTTGCGTAACAAGTTGAGGACTTGGGCTGTTGGTTCAATAACCGGGTTTCGGAATATTGACTTTTTCGGTTAGCATCCCAAACTTTGAAGTGCAGTTTAAGAATTTGTCCATGAATTTTCTTGTTCTTTTCTGAAGTTTTAGTCTTGTTTACTTGGTGAATCTGGTAGTGTTAATGCTAGAGAATTTCAGTTAACTTGCTTATGTTGTAACTGAAGAAGAAGTATACAATACACCAATTTCATTTTTCCCATAACCTGAGTTGCCATATCAAGTTTGTTCTAATTTACGTGCCTGCACTAATTATCCTGTGTCTTCAGGAACCCTTGTGAAGATGCTGCTGGTGCCGAATTTACCTGTAACCTCTCTTTTGGTTAGTATCTTTACTTGGAATGCCTTTGGGTTATGTCCTTTTCCCTCATATATTAGATGATCGAGTTAGCTTATAAATACGACATATGTGGTGTTAATTTTTTTGTTTTTGTTTTTTGTCATTTGTCATGAGTCACGATCAGTAGTTTCTTCTGAGGGAGCAATTTTGCGCGTGAATTTTGCATCATGATTGTCTTGCCTTTTTTGCCTCTTCGACGTTGTCCTCTTGAACTGTGACTTTTGCATTCTTATACTGGTTGATGAAGTCGAGCTGTTCATTGTATTCACTTTTTTGTTTCTATCGAAAAAGTGATATAAAGCATATAAAAGGCTTCAAACCTTCGATCAATTGCACTCTGTTGATACAGTTTCATTTGATATGAATTTCTCTGCAGAATTCTGAAGATGCTAGTTTTCTGAGGCAAGTTCTGTTTGATGCTGTAATACTAGTGGATTATTCTTTCCTTAGTCTTGAGAAAGTGGCTCATCTACCCTCCAAAACCCTTAAAGGCCTGGCTGTTGCAAGATTGATGGTTGCGTATGAAGCCATAGAGCTAGCTCGGTATGAAGAAATCCAAGTTTTGGATTAAATATAAATCAAACTCTCTTGCAAAATCTTATTACCGTGTGCCTGGTTGCAGAAAAGGTGGGAATCACACGAAAGCCATCTCGTACAACAATGCCTTTTCTAATTCTCATTTGTCTTCCCTCCTGATTGTGTTGGTCAATGGCGAGGTTGGCATGGAGGGAAAGCCAAATAAACCAAACGGATCATCACCTCAGGCTTTCTTGAGTAAGTATTATGTATTTTTTCAATACGTTATTACTATTAAATGGATTCCGAGGTATGACTAATAGTTCCCCGTATCTTGTCCTGTGAATTTGGTGTTTTGCAGAGTGGTTGCTTAATCTAGAGGACCAAGGGATAAGAATATTAGATGAGGGGATGTCAGATATTCGTGCCAGACTAGTCCTTGATAATCTAAAGGCAGGCGATGACCGATCTGGATATAAGGTAGATGGGATGAAATCAGATACAGATATCCTCTTCTACATTGATATCAAGGGGAAAGAAGAAGAGAGGACTGAGGATGAGAACCCCAATGACTCCATGAATGCTGCATTTGTAGCTGCTGCCCACACAATGCAGCTGGCAGAAAATGGCGTGGGAAGAAAACGGAGAAAAAGGAGAAGAGTTGGGAAAAAGCGAGTAAAACTTCTGAAGCCTGACCTCGATGAGCCTTCTGGTTCATCATGGAAGAAGTCGGCAAATTTTAGCAAAGACGACTCTAACAGTGAGAGTGAGATTGATAATCCAATCTGATTAAGGCAAAGGATCAATCAATTAGGGCCTTAAAAGAGATATTGGCAATGCTTTTCAACCGGCGTCTCTAATTTTGCTAGTCTTCCACCTGTCTCGGGTGAATTCCTTAAGCAACTGTGGTAATTATTTATGTCGTCTTTATCGCTCAATCCTTATATGATTGTGTTCTATGTAATGCCTGTTTAGATAAAAATGCTGGCCTCTTCGTTGCACTCTGTTCTGCTTCATGCATTCGTGAATTTTATCATTCTTCTCCTACTTATACTAGATTGGTATCTCCTCCCCAAATCACCAAGTTTGGATCACCAGTACCATCAACGGAGGGAGCATGCATGAGGTTTCTTAGGTCCTGATTTGAATCGCATTAAAGTTTTTGCAGAAATTTGTTTCCGTGTCAACATTCTGGTCCAGCCAATCGACATCCATCCGTGGTTTCAGGCGTCTTGGAGAAAAATGGTATGAATTCTCACTTAAGCGCTTGTGTGAGTGCATATATGTGTCTGCTTTGAGATAGAGTGAGTGAGAAATCACAATCAACCATCTATTGCTACTATTTTTACCGTCTTACAAGGAAGAAAATTAGCAAGAATCATGTTGCACTACACATAGCAAATTGATGGTACTATAGAACTTAGTTGCAAGACTCTTCAATTCTAGTCACGCTCCCACCCCAGAACCTCGCTCCCGAATATTGCTACCTCTCCCGCTTCACTCTCAAACCCGCTATAGTAGGGACACTCTCCTGCTCCAGAAACTCGTACTCACTCCCACTCCCACCCACATTATAGGCAACCAAGGTACAGAACTAGACGGACCAAATTAATGGAAAGGCAACTTGATCTCTGATGAAGGCGATTCCGTGCATTCTTATTTACCTAGTCATTTCAGTGATGTGATCCAGTTTTGCCTTTATTCATAAAGGTTCCTCCCTTTTTATTACCAGTAAGCGTAAAAGATAGAGCCTACAAGAGGTATACTTCAGGCATTATGAGAAACAATTCAGACAACAGGAAGCCAGGAATACTCCACTTCATACGGAGGACCCAGTTGGTATAATTTAGGCCTGGCAAAATGGGCGGGTGGGTTGGGTTTGGATTTGGGTTAAATGGGTTTGGGTCAAATGGGTGATTGACCCATATAGACCCATTTATTTGTGGGTTAATCGGGTTAATTATTAAATGAGTTGGTTTAACCCATTATACCCATTTAACCCATTTACACTCATTACACTGTTCAAGTCAGCCTTTCGTTTTTCCGGCGACGTCGCCTGAGCCAGGTGACTGGCGTGGCCCCCAGCCCTTCTCCCCTTGCCCGTAGCTACCCCTCTATCGGTGCCACGTCCGCTTCCAACTTCGGATGCAACCTCGCTGCCTACCCTTCTCCTTCCTCCCTCCCTCCTTTCCCGTTAGATCCCCGCTACCCGACGTCGCTCCGTCCAGTTTCTCGCCGATCGGCCTGCAGATCGGCTGTTTCGTCCACCACCGATACTCAAGGTCCTAGCGACCAGCGACCAGCTCACCACCCTCAATGCACAACCCCAAATCTAAAAGTCACCGCCACCATTTCAGATCCAAGCGTCACGGGTTGAAGATCGATCATCTGTCTCCCAAAGGCTTTCCAAATTTGAGCCAAGATCCATGCCTTCGTCGGAATTATTAGGTGAGGGCGTCGCTGCAGTGATACCGGTGGTGATGAATCACTGCAGTGACACTGGTGGTGATGAAGCCACTACGTTGGCCGATATTGGGGGAGTGGCGACAACGGTGGTGGTGACGAAGCGGCAACGAGGAGTGGAGGTGAGTGGACATCGCGGGTGAGTGGAGATGACGATGGCGGCGAGTGACGGCGGGCTTGGCTTGCTCAGGGAAGAAAGAGAAGAAATGGACGGGTGTGGTATTAGCCGGGAGAAATGAACATATAATTAAGTTATGTGGAAAGTTATTAGTCAAACAATTAAAAAATTACTGTAAAAAAGTGTTGATGGTTAAATGGGCACCTATTTATAAACCATAAAAACCAATGGGTTGGTGGGTTGCAAAATCTTTGACCCATTTATACCCAATTATATAAATGGGTGGGTTTGAGTAATTTTTAAGTGGGCGGATTTGGGCGGGTAAACGGATTTGGGTTGTGATTGCCATCCCTAGTATAATTCCCTTGGGACTGGTGTCATTGCGAATTTTGGAGGGGATGATGCACACAATCTTAGCTCCACAATCGTAGATGTTTTTGTATTTTGATCACATGACCTCCGGATCTAATAGAGCAAGCTTTTTCATAGCGCCAAAAGAAATGAAAAAAAAATAATTAACTTCGCTAAAACAATGAACTTCGGACTTTAGTTTTTTCTCAACGACAAAAAGGGAATGGGTCTCTTTGCACTCTATTACGTTGATTCACTCATTGACAAATGAAAGTGTAGAAAAAAACATAAAAGGGTGTTTTAATTGTCTCTAATATTTTTAGGTTTTCGGCTTAATATTAGCGACAAATGCAAAGTTTCTTAGACAACGTAAAGGTTGAGAGGAAGAGCCATTATGAGTCGGACTGAAACCGGAGTCTCTGCAAAATATAAAAGAGAATTGGATCAGAGACACAAACAAAACAAAAGAAAATTCAGAGGTCTCGATCATTTTGCCGGGGCTGCCACGTGATCAAGAAGAGCGCTCGATAACCTCACTGTTAAGATATTCCATGCACGTGTATCTGATCTATAAGAGATTGGTTAAAGTAATATTTCGCAGACAAAATATATGAACGAGTAGCCTAGCAAGGAGAAGGTTTTGGAATCGCAACTCTCTGAAACTGTTGAATACAGTAACATATATACAATTGCTCATTTGTCTCTCTACGTCCTTCACTTCAGCTCCCGATTTAACGGTACTAGATGATTGAGACCAATAGTCTGGGAGTATATAACATTGCTTCACACGAGGGGGTGGGCAAAGCTTCCAAGACCGCCCTTCTTTTCGTGGGCTGTGGATCAGCCAACTTAGCTTACCACACTTCTGTTGTCTACAAGTAACCCTACCAATATGACCCAGGGACTTAGCACATCTATTTGAAGGGTCAAACCCAACTTTTGCAAACTAAATTTTGTAGACCAATATTGATAGGCTTGGTATGTATTGAAGTAACTGAGGAGGAGGATATAAGAACCCGAGATACCATTGAAATCCAGAAGTTCAAAGGACATATTCTAGCTAACAAGGTCTTGAAACCACGGCCTCTAAGCCGGCTACAGCGATCTAAAATTTGAAGTTACAGAGTCTAAGTTTGTCCAAATAATTAATGGCAATGAAACCATAAAGAGAAGAGTAAGAGCCTTCTGCGCAGCTTGGCCCTCTGACCTGATCATCTGCCTGGCTAGTGCGAAAATCTGACAGTTCTATTAACACAAGAATCAGCTGTCGTACATGACATCCCAGTTATGCTGATATCATGACCTGCAATTCACAGCAAACCAGTAACATGTCAGGAGAAGGAAGGAGGGTAAGCGATAAAACCACAATAAGAAGGTCGCATCAGCGTCACAGCGCTTATTCGCCTTGAACTTGCATTTCCAAATTTATATGACAATTAGAACTTCTTTCTAGTTGCTCATTGCTAAAACCAATAGCTTAGCAGTCAAATTTTAGAGGTAAGATGCACTAACCGAGATCATGAAATCAAGAAAATTTCTTTTGACACAATCAAGAGAGCACTGGGCGTATTACTGCCCCCATGTTCTTTGTAGTTCCACGTTTGTCTGAGATGTTTATAGTTACATCCGTATCATCTACCTCTGAAAAATCCTTCGAAGCAGAGTATTTTACAATCCTCAGCCGATTCGTTTACAGGCCTATGTGCATAAGTGATATCATCCCGTGTGTCCCTGTGTATATATAATGCTTTTCGTTGTAGGATTCTTTGACAGTACGTAGCTGATTGTAATGTAACTACAGACATCTTAAAGGGGGTATATGCGGATAAGTATGGTGAGAGTTTCGGCTCGCATATCCTTAAACCTAGTATATATTTATCTGATGAAACAAACAAAAAGATCGAATATGTTTGCAGAACTTAATAATCTTCACTCGTTTCATCAGACACAGGCATCAAGTCACGGAAATATGTAGCTGCTTAAGGTGCGTACATCAATGAAGTACAAAAAGCACTTCAGCTATGCTCATATCATGCTTCAAATGAATACCTGGCCATTTCATCTTCATTCATACAGCCAAACCTAGCGGAGGCCTGCATGCTTAAACTAGCCATTATAACCAAGTACATAAACAAACTGGCCTTTTAGCAAGTACTAAGATGGAAATGACAAAAACCTTGCATTGACTTACCTCTCAACATCCTCACTCCTAGTTTCTTGCCTCCCTTCACCTGTTCAAAGCACCAGCTTGAACCCCTTTGACAGAAAATCATCTCTGAACAAACAAAATGGACAAGTGAACAGTATAAATTATTAAATTACATCAAGGAACTAGAGAGAGAGAGAGAGTGCGACCGTCACCACGACAAGTACAACAACAAGGCACATCATATCAAAGATAGACCACTCCAGAATGCAGAATATACTTTGATGGTTCCAATTTAAGAATAAAAAGGAACGACAACAACAAAGATGTATCAATAATACCATGTAAGCAGAGTGAAGATAATAGCACATGTAGCACTAAGGAAGGCAATCACTGAAACTGTTTACCTCTTATTTGAAATTTTCTTCCTGTGCTTCTTATCGACCTCCGCTCGCTGCTTCCTTCCATCACTTCTTCCAAAACCACTGATCTTTACAAGGCTGCCCAAACACACAATAGCCTCTAAGTTCTTCGGGACTCCACGAACCCTTACATTCTTGAATTTCTTCTTTTTCAAGTCGAACCAAACAAGACTCTTCATGTCAATTTCCAAAAGTACTTGTCGACCGTCCTTCGAATACACTAGAGGGGTCACACTCTCGAAAAAACCGAAATCACGAGGTTGTGCAACCGAAATCAACTTGGTCCAAGATTCCTTCACTCCATAATCCTTCATCACCCATATGTCCGAATGGCTGGACTTATAATTACATATGAGGCAGAGACATTCTCTCAAAACCCCCAATCTCAACTCAAAATCCTTCCCCAAATTATCAGGCTGTGGCACCAACTGATACTCCTCCGTTGCAACATCAAAACCAGCAATCAAATCAGCAACATTTTCGCTAAACCTAGGAGACGGCTTCATACTCCCTACCCAATGCAAAACCCCACTTGCAAACACACCAAAACCCACCTTCCACCAAAGATAATAAGGGCAATCCCTAACCCTTTTCCACGAATTCAACCTCAAACTATAAATCTCAACCTTAGATTCAAACTCATCATCACGGTAACCATAAGATTGCACAATCCTCACCACCTTGTAGTCATCATTAACACGACCATAACCAAACCCATACGATATATTCTGCACATACGCTTTATCCGGAAACTCTATCCGTGCAAACGGTAACCTGACATACTTTTGGGTTGATGGGTTCAGTATGGCAAGCTTTTCATTCGTGTTACACAAACATAGCAGGCCATTGTAAGAACCAATGGGTTCAATGCCCAAACCTGCAAACTCTTGAAAACCCACCAACTCGTTGAACCCTAGGGTGGTGCTGAGCGAATCTAGGGGTGAAGAAAAGAGGTCAAAATAATCATCTCTAAAAACGAGGTTATTATTGGTGTTGGTATTGATGGACTGGCTCACATGCATGTTGATGAAACTTGGACTGTCTATGAGTGCACGCCACTGTTTAGAGACACACCTGAACCGCAGAAGGGACTTTGCCGGTGACCGTGAGAGTATGCCGGCGATAACTTCCGGCGGAATGTCTGACATGATGATTGGCAACGATTAGAGTAACTGCTGCTTTGGAAGTTTGGAAGGACAGGAAGATGGTGAGTGAAGAGTCGGTTACGTGAGGAGGTGTAAACGTAAACGAGTTCATGTGTGGGATATGAGAATCCCCACGTTGTCCCTAAATAGCCGGTTTTTTTTTTTTTTGTGGGTTAAATGGGTCCAAAATTTTATTTTTTACACAGTGATCTGTCGTTTTAAATTTGGAATAAGTAAGGACTTCAGTCCAAATTTCTAACGATCTAACAAAAACCGTCAGGGGCAATATTGTCCGAATAGGTTTAATTGTTTTTTCTCTTTCTCTTTTTCAAAATTTCACATTCTTCTTCTTCTAACAGACCCACCTGCCCCTCAACCACCTTACCCAGACCCACCTACCCCCTCACCCACCCTACCCAGCACGCCCCTTACCCAAGCCCCACCAATGACTGAAATACACAGAGACATCAAATCTGCCGGCTGAAATACACGCCGGGCCTACACTAGATTGGCATCACCACTGCCGAACCACCACCATGTCGCTGCTGTCGTTAATGGACAATCACACCAACGCCGGTCTCATCACGGCACCAGCAATCGACTGTGCGGAACCAACATCGTCCACCTAAAACCACCACCAGATTGGCCTCACCACCATACCACAAAACCACCACTAATCAATCACCAATCACCACCATCATCAACCCATGCCCAAGGCCCACCCACCACTTCTAACCCCCTCTCTTCAACATTGACAACTGGGAACACCCATCACTACTAACCCTATTTTTGGGTCAAAGGACTTGAAGCACCCTGGATCCGACCTGGTTCCATTTCTTGCTCTTTTTACCAACCTACGTGTTGGGCCAAAGGACTTGGAGCAGGCTGAGGCAGATGTACCTGGTTTCATACAAATTGGAGTTGAGTCAAAACCCGAATGAGCGGTAATGGACCAGCAGGCGCAGGGCCCGGTAGTCTTGCAGGAAAGCGAGGTCGAAGAAGAAGAGCCCATTTTCGTATGACGTGCTGGGTGGGCTGACGATTGTAGCGCAGAGGGGGTTGATGCACTGCTCATGCACGCGCACGTAGACCGTGCCCGCTCTTTTCTGCAGCGGCGACGTTGGTGCGGTACCGGTGGTTGGAGTCATTGTCGGAGTGTCGAACCAGCGAAAGGGGGTTTTTATGTCACGGCGGCCATTTGCGCGTGCAGTAGGGTAGGGGGAGAGATAGGAGAATTTTCAAACCTTTTAGTGGATGGTTTAATCAAGGGGATGAGTTTTAGCATAGATGGGTGAAAATAAAAAAAGAGTACCGATTTTGCCGCTGACGACTTTGTTCCAAAGTTAGAGAATTTGGACGAAAGTCCTTACTTATTGCGAATTTGAAACTGCAGGCTCTTTTGTGTAAAAAATAAATTTTAGACCCTTAAGTGAGATTTCGAGGTACTTTCAGGGTACTAACGTGTATTTAATCCTTTTTTTGTTTTACTTAAATATAATATCATTGAATTCTCTTAAACTTTTAAAGAAAAATAGACCCGAAAACTATGTTTCGTTACAATAATACTTGCGTTCATCGGCCATAATTATGATGACGACCCTGAATCTTTTGTGCAAAAAGGACGTAGTTAACCTCCGACTTTTTTTCTCTCATTTCACTTTCATACCCACCACTTCCCGTGATTCTACCCCTTTCAACTTTAAACACCACCAAGGCACCATTGCCACATCACCGACCACCCCCATATAACCACCAAATTCACCACATATCCAACCAAAGTCCACCAAAAAATTGCCTGCTAAGATCCTTAAAGAAATCCAACCAATTCTGCACGGACGTACGCGCACACATTGATTGTAGGCTATTTCCTTTCACCATTTTAGACGCGCGAGAAAATACAAAGTGATCTAAGCACACATTCATGCATGCAAACATTCATGCACGCAGGCACCAACACACATATGTTGTGTGTGTGATGTGTCTGTGTGCACGGGTGCACATGCGTGAATGCACGTGCTTTTGCGAGTGTGGAAGATTGAAAGAAAGTGCAGGGAAGATTCTTTTTCAAGATTGAAATACGGTCTTAAATAACTCAATGACTTAAGGGTACTATTGGCATTATAGAATTCGAGTCATATAGCACACTCGATGCATGCGCGAAAATAAAATTAATAATACAAACTTTGCTATTAAAAAAAATCACGTTTATGTGTCCAAACATAAGTTAGCAAATTTATATTACCTTATCAAATTTGACCTTTAAATTTTACTTTAACTCTATTTTTTTATGAATTTTAATTTTTGAAAACTAAACATAATCATTTAGGTAGTTACTCACCAATTAAGATTTTTATTTTAGTGTCATTTCTTAAAAATTTTGTTGGAATGTCACATGTCACCATTGTAGGTTGGTAATTTTGTAACACCAAAGAGGTGTTACACCAAAAATATTTTGACTTAATAAGTAGTATAGATAAAGTAGCCACGTCGGCCAAAATTTAGTGTCACTGAGCCCATGCCCCTATAGTGTCACGGAGCCCATGCCCTTATATGGGTGTCCACTTTGTCAAGATATAGTATTGACTGTGATTTACAACTAAACTCCTTGAGTTCTTAACTGATATTATTCCTTTGGTTTATCTTTTGTTAGGTTCTTTCATCTTGCACTTCAAAACTTTTAACATTGCAGATGAAGGATTACACATTTTGTACCACCTAAGTAGTCTGTAGATGAGGAGATCTTCATGTCTACAAAAGACTTGACGATCATAATAATTTTATGGATTAAATTTGTGAATTATTTGTGAATTTTACTAGTAGGTAGACGAGAAGAAAGTTTTAATTCAAATAATCACATCATGTGGCTGATGTGGTCTGGGACACCAAAATGTCACCTTAATCCTCGTGATCATCATCCATGCAACAAGTTTTATGACCAGAGCACTCCCCCTCGCCTTTCGGGTGAGCGATGAGGAGACAATCCGTAGCAACCACCTTCAATGGCGCAATGACAAATTGGGGAGGGGGCATGCTTATATTCAGGTGTTGGTGGGTACTTTGGGCAAAGCAATGTCTCCCTCAAGAAGGCTAGCCAAGTCGATGGTTCATTAATTATGGACATCGGATATCACAATTTTTCCTCCTTATGCCTTCACGTTCTCACTAAGCCTCAGCCACAGATAGACCAGAATATTATTCTCTCATCATTGTTGGATAATATCAACAACTAACTTGGATCAGCCCAATTCGGCCCCAACCTTCGACATCCCTACTGGATAATCTAGTTCAAGATTTAGAAAGTCATCTTCGATACCATCTATAACATCTCTGTCAGCAGTCATACCACTGGACAACGCATTTTCAAAAAAAGCTAGCACAGTAGGTACTTATGAGTTCATAGGTAAGGCCTTACAAGGCTAGTCACAAATTATTCCACACCCAATGTAAGAAAATATCATATGCTCGCAAACACATATATAATTCAATTCCCATAATTTCTTAAGAGACTTACAACTAGTTTGTGAGTTTTGACAGAAAACAAATAAAAAGAAAAAAGACGATTGTGAGTTTCTTTATTGTGTTTAGTTTGGGGTGGAAGAGAAATTAATTCAATTTTATTGTGTTGTTTGTGAGTTGGAAAGAAAGGAAAGTAAGAGAAAGTTTTTGAGTTATTATTAGGATTGAATACACATTAGTACCCTGAAAGTACCCTGAAATCTTACTTGAGGGTCAAAAAGTTTATTTTTTTACATATAAAGGTCTGCAATTTCAATTTCGCAATAAGTAAGTATTTCCGTCCGAATTCCTAACTTTCTAGGCAAAACCGTCAGGGAAAAAATATTGTCCGATGAGGTTTAATTTTTTTCTCTTCTCTTTTTCAATTTCTCACTTCTTCTTCTTCACCACCGATAGCAGCAACACCACCCCTTACCCCCAAAGGAAAAGAAACCATCGACAATGGCAATAGCCACACCAGCTGATAGCAGATCCTAGCGGCGTTGCCGCCAAATGGCAAAAGAAAGAAAACTGACAACAAAAAGAGACGCAGAGACCAAATCACAACAACATACAACCCCACTAAATTCTCCCAAATCTTCACTCACCGCATCATCACGGCACTGCCATCGCCACACATTCGGCCTATACCAGATCGACATTTTCATTGCCGAACCACCACCATGCCTCCGTGTCACTACCGTTAACCGACAATCAATGTCGGCGTCGGTCTCATCACATCGCCACGGACACCACGTCGCCAAGACCACAACCACCGTGGCAGCACCACCATACAACTTGATCAGTATAGCCGGTGCCTAGATCATTACTGCTTGTGAGATTTCAGAATTAAAGACCCAAAATGTCATCAGAAAAAGTAGATAGGAGAGTATTTTTGTGATTTGTTGTTAATGATCTAATTGGAGAAAAAAGATCAGTAATATACTAAGAGAGAGAGAGAGAAAGAAAGAGAGGGACGATGCACTCGTCATGGCCGGTCTCTGCAGGAAGGCAGGTGCCTTGGACGAATCAACAACCGACGCAACCACCAAATCGGCTGGATCTCCACCACCGATGTAGATCCGTTGCCGACCTCCACGAAGGCCACACCACCAGCATAATCAGTATTAACCACCGCCACGATTGGCGTCAACCACCGCTGGCGAATCCCGCTGTCCACCGATCTATCACAGATGACCCACGACGATCGGTAAGGAACCAGATCCACACCACTGTGCCACCGTAGTGCCGTTGTTTCCTACGGCTTACCGTCACAGAAAAATAAAAAGGAAGAGGGCCGTTCAAGCCAAACCCCATATTTGCCACTACAATGTCACCTTCTCCGCGTGACCGATCAGCATCCACCATGATCAGCACACTCGTCCCCGGTGATCGATGCCTCTGTTTTTCCTTCCCTTTCCCCCTTCTCTACCTCACACGTATGTAGGGCTGTATACGAGCCGAGTTCGAGCCGAACATGGGTGTGTTCGAACTCAGTTAGTTTAAGTTTCAGCATGTTCGAGCTCGGCTCGAGTTCGTCAAGAGCCAAAATATTTTTGTTCTAACTCTGGCTCGGCTCGTTCAACTCGTTTAAAATACGAGCCGAACTTGAGTTTTCGCATTCGTGTTCATCTTCAATCAAATCCTTAAATTAACTCAAAATCCCCAAATCGTTCAAACAATCAAGCTATTCTCCAATAATAAGTCAAAAACAAGAACGAATATACAACGAGGGATGCAAAATAAAAAAAGCTTTAAAACAAAATCTCGATCGATCGGTGATGAATCTTTATGAATCAGCTCCCTCTTTAAGCCCTTGGCTTTGCAGCTCGAAACATACTTGAATCAGGCGACACAGGTTGAATTCGGTGATGCATGTTGAATCTGACGACGGGCAAAGACGGTGGCAAAGACGGATAACGTGATTACCGTCTGTGAAGATATATATATAGAGAGAGAGAGGGGGGGGGGGGGGCTGTGTGCGACGATCTGTATGTGTGAGAGATCGAGAGAGGGGGCTATTGTAGGATCTGTGTGTGAGAGTGAGAGAATGAGACGGGGAGGAAGAGACGAGGGAGAGGATGCGACTGTGAAGAATCTGAAGATATGAGAGATTTTTAAGTTTAGGTTTTAGACTTTTAGTTTATATATAGTTAGGGTTTCATCTTGGGCTTCATAAATTAAATTTAGGGGTTGGGCTTTATTTTTATAAGTGGGCTTGGGGTTTTGGGCTACTTAATTTTAAAGCCTGGCCTCCAGGTTTAAATTTTAATTTATATAGTTTATGTATATATTAATTCTTAAATATACTATAATTAATTTATTAATTAAATGAGCTGTTTGCAAACAAGTTTGTGAACATTTTGGAGTATTCATGTTCAGCTCGTTTAATAAACGAGCCCTAAAAACTTGTTCACGTTCGGTTCGTATATTATACAAACTAACATGAACGAGTTTTTAAGAAAACGAACCACGGGCCGTTCGTGAACGGCTCGGTTCATTTACAGCCCTACACATATGTGGTTATAATTTTCAAGAATACGTGGGATTAAACGAGAGTTTGAAAAACAATAAAATTGATTTGACAAACTTACCCCTGATAGTTTTGCATGGAACATTAAAAATTTGGACGGAAGTCCTTATTTATTGTGAAATTAGAATTACAGACCGTTATGTGTAAAAAAATAAACTTTTGGACCCTCAGGTAAAATTTTTGGGTACTTTTAGTTATTAACGTGTATTTAACCCTTATTATTACTAGAATTCTTTTTTTTTTTAATTTTAAAATGTGGTGTTCATTTTTGCCAAAATATAAAATGATTTCATTAGCCTCACTTTCCTTTATCTCATCTAATTTCTTCTCTACTTTGAAGAGAAAAACGTGAGAATAAAAGAGGTCATATCATCCATTTTGCTTCTTGTTATCCCTTCTAAAACGTCACAAACCATGCAAATGGAGAGACCATGACTTCTGTATTTCCATTTCATTTCATTCCATTATTTTCTTTTATAAAACTCACAAATAAAGTGTTAGCTCTTTGGTCAAGTTATGTGGGGGGAATCGAATGAGAAAATAAATCTGATTACAACCTTCGTCATTTGTGTTACGGGATGCTTTGGGCATAGACCAATCACACATGACTTGAGACAAGGCCTCAGGAGATGGTAACTTGAGGCAAGGCCTCAAGTGTTGGCAGTAAGACGAGAGAGTACCCACTGTATTTTTTGGACGAAAACTACTTGTAGTGGCAGTTTCGTAATTATGAAACCAATTGTTTTTCATAAATCTCTTTCTGTGTGCATCTGAGGGCCATGAACATACGATAAAGACGATCATCACGAGTTCATTGAACTCTATAGCATAGAATTTCGATGCAATTAGAGTACTCGAAGGAGTCATTATTACTCTCGGAGCTAAGGGTACTATATGGGAGAGCATGGTAGTATGGAGGCACTTACTCCACCACTCTCTATGCTTCATAAAGCAATTTGTTCCAATAGAGAATGAGTTACGTTCGGCAACCAAGGGGCATCAAGTGAGCGACTCAAGAAAAGTTGGGACAAGCTTAAAAGTATTGAGGACATGCTTTCCATTTGAGAAAAACTTTCTCGGTGAAGACCTACGAACTATGTGCCTTGTTTTTCGGTCAAAGGCAATTTATATGCACTTGTTATGTCCCAAACGATAATAAGTCATAGTGGACATGCGTATTATGGCGGATTGCAATATAGATGTGATTGCACAATATATATCAAGGTGAGCGGTGTCGTGGATTTGACACGCTAACCGAATGAACGGTAAAAGCGACATGCTTGGTGGCAACATGTTGTGCTTCATGGGTTGGCAACTACCAGAGTTGGATGTTGCTAAGGTCTGAAAAACTTTTCTTGATAGTGGCCATGTTAAGGCAACTGAAGTAAGAATTTGGAGCCAATTTTGACAAAATGGGTACTTAGCCAGTGGCTGCCCTAAAATTGGACCGGAACCGGGACATGGGGAACAACGATCACCCCCCATATTTGTCATATATATATATATATATATATATATATATATATATATATATATATATATATATATATATATATATATATATATATGGGTGTGTTATTAACATTACATTTGGTTAAAACATTAAAGTTAAAAAGTTTAAAAAAAATCTGATGTATAATCTGGTGTTTGAACTCTTCCACTTTATCTTTTTATCTTTATAGGATAAAATTATGCTATTAATAAGTGCCACTAAATCTATTTGGAGTTTGTGAGAGTTTAAGTTTGAAGTAGGTTTATCAATTTCCTATGTTTTGTTGTTTTATTCTAATTCACAAGGAAATTCTAACTATTATTTTTTCATTTGTACAGACCAACTCAAAGTATGACTGCTACTTTTTCTCGCTACTCATAAAAAAAATCTCAAATATATATTTTTCATACAAGTTAACTGGTATAGTCATGAATGCTATATGTGAGTAGAATTTAATCGAATTATTACTAAACTACTATGTATGTCTACAAAGAAAAAGTTAGTAAGACTAGAATGTATATATGTGCACAAATCATACAACGTTAATATAGATGCGATACTAGTCTACTGCTTATATAATTCTTTTTACACATCTCATGAAATTGAAGAATATAAATACTTTAAACTTATTTGATGTATTTTGCTGTACTAAATCTGGACGTATTAGATCAATTGTACTTACACTAGCAACTAAAGCTTTTACATGTAATTTTTGGCTCTCCTTGTACGTTGTCGTGCACGAGTGGCATGACATCGGACACGCCAGCACGTCGCTTGCATTGGCACAAAGCCGTGCATGCGAGCACGTTTTTTGATGAAAAGACAAGTCGTGTAAGTTCATATTCAAAACTCTATTTTCACATTGTTATGTATTGTAGGTTCTTTTCAATAATTTAGACTTATCTATTTGTGAGAGGAATTCACCAAATAATTTCTAGCAATGTTATTACTTCAATACGAGATAACAAAGAGTGCAAAAGATGAAGAGTCCCCAATATCGTGGGACATGTTTTAGGAAGAGTTGATGCAATTAAAGTTAATTAAATGTTTTAGAACATTAAATTGATGCAATAAAGTTAGTTTAATTGCAACATGTGTTATGCTACTAAAATTTAAGTGGGTATAACTGACCAATTTACAAGGGTACATATGTCATGAGAATGTTTTAAATTCAACTAATTAAGTAAAAATTTTGAATAATAACTTGCATAGATTAAGTAGTATCTGTACGTGTGAAAATTCTAGAAAAAAAATATGTCAGCGTCACGTCTAAAAAAATTATCGCCTTAGTGGACATTGGAGCGCATCTTGGAGTGCATAGTGTTACGATAACATCTTTTTATGCGTAGTGATATATACGCCATCTTCCATTATGAGAAACTCACCTACTAAGTAGATGTGTGAATGCATAAATGTGTTGCACAGGGGAGGGGAGGGAGACCATAACTTATACTCATAATTAGGTGCATGAATATCAAGTTCATTCATAAAGCAAACAATAAAGTTGAGCATCAATTCAGTGGGACAATAAGCCCAGATATGTAACTCACGGATGTTTGGTTTGTACCAGCGACATTTGTCACCATTATGAGGTTGAAGAAGATCTTAAACACCATTGTCCATGAGAATTAAACAGGGCAACAAGTTGGTGGATAAGTGTCGCTATACGCGTTCCTTTCATGTTATTTCTTTTGTCATTCTTTACTTCTTGACATAAACCTGGAAAAAATTCTGGAAACACGATGCTTGTAAACGAGTCAGTTTTCGACACGTACAGACTTTTATGATGCTAAAGCGTTACCGTACTTTAAGAGAGCGACGGTTTGCACTTTAGAAAGAAGGAACCGAAACCAGAGTTAGGACATGACTGATTGATATGAAATAACTTGACATGCCTGTTTTTCTTTCTCTTAGAATATTGAACTTGCTAACTTTCATTCTTTTTGTCATTTACTTTCTCTTCCTCTCTAAAATTAACCAACAGTCAGTCAGTTAAGCAAGAAAAAATTATCGAGCGCCGACGACACGTTACGCTCTCCAGACTTAGAAGTTAATCTAAATCGATACTGCTGACACGACTTCTTGAGATTTGGGCACATAAGATCGTTACAACTTGCTTTTTTAACTACTTAGGTCGGAATTTGCTATGTCCTAATTTTCTTTTAACAAGCCAACAAGAAGGTGAAGACGTAAATTCAAGACAGCCAGAGCCCTCAGGTCCATGAAGCAATCATTAACACAATATGCAGGTATGATTGTCAATGGAGTAAATACAGCCTTTTGTTAGCTTCTAAGGCCCATGCTTCAATCAACATCAAGGATTAAAAAAATGAGCCACCTGGGCCTCACAGAGCATCCAATGAGAGGGGTCTTGATGGTAAAATGTACACATCAAACATGGACACCTCTGCTCTTGGTCAAACTACACATGTGCCGTGTCTCATGATACCACATCCCTTACTCTAGGGCGGAGAGTTGGGGTTACTCAACCCTTGGGTTTGAACCCCTAGTGCTCATTTTAGCTAGTGGGTTGGCAGGAGTGAAAGTAAAATTTCTACCGACTTTTTGCAGTAAAAACACTAGCGCTTTCATAAATCTCTAGCAGATGTTCTGAGTTCGACTCTTATAAAGAATATATTTCGATACAAAATTATTGTTGATCTTTATGTCTTGTTATGTGCGGTAGACGATACAGCTTCTAATCCCTAGTGATCGAGAAATGATCCTTTCCCCTTTTGTTTGCTAAGGCATATAATACCGATCTTTATGTACGTATATGTGCGATAGAAAGCATGACTTCTCGTCAGTAGTAAGTAACTAGAAATTTTGCAGATTCGAGTTTGCCGTCACGGATCCAGGATCATTCTTGCTCAGATACAGCGGGAAATACCTAAATGAAGCTCGTAGTCCCCTTTTTATGCAGTCAGAAATACCTAAATGATGCTCGTAATCCCCCTTTTCAATAGATTCTCTACTATATTAGGGTCGATGCAAAATTCGGTGCAGTAAGCTGTTGCATTGCAGTGTCAGGACCGTTGTGTTGTCCAAGGCATATATTACCATACGTACTCGTACGCTGAGCACGCCCACAACGGTTCGCGACATTTCTCTGTTGACTCGGAAAGTACTACTACTACTACATTGACTCTGAAGATCAGCCATGAAGCGCATTTACATTGGATTGACAACACAGTATGCAATTGAAAAAGGAGGCATGCAGAGTTCAACCAGTCAATCAACTCAAAAGGAGGAGAAAGGGAAAAAGGTAGAAACTCAGACTGAGTGAAAACACCGGAAACGGCGCCGTACACCGGGTGGTCGTGGCCGCAGGAATTCAAAGGTGCCAAGCTGTCGGTAACTAACCACGGTTGCCACCAAAACCTGACCACGGTCGCCAAGGCCAAAATCAGTTTACGTACAACAAGATCGGTCACACACCGTGTATGTGTAAACTGTGTGAGAGAGAAAAAGAAGGAAAAAAAAAGAATATTGCCGTGGAGGAGGAGGTTAACCCCAAAAGGTTATTTTTTCGAAAAGCTAGAGTTTCGTTACCAATACATTTTTTACTGACAAATAATTTTAAATATAGTATTTAGAGTGTAAAGATAAACATTCTCGTCAATATTTATGTTAACGACGTTAAATGCAAGGATAGTACATCCGATGGAGAAAAAAGAATTTGCTAAATCATGATAAAAAATCTTCGCTAAATTTTTTTAACAATAACAAAAAATTATTTGAGTGACAATATTTTGTTCAAAAACAGTAAACCCTTATCCTGAATATAATAGTTGATATTTTTCAACCACTTTAAGCGATAACATTTACCCGATGCATTCTTAGCATGAGTAGGTAAAGACCACAGTACATACAGTTCTTGTAAACTATGAGAAAATTTTCAGTGTAACGGTGATAAAAATAGCATGGTGTAATTCTAACGAGACGATGAATTCTAGGAGGCCAAAGTTTCTATTTTCTTTCATCTCGTCGTTCAGTTATATCGTGTCGTGAATAGCTGTAAAATTTTCTCGTTAATTTTGGCGATACGAAAATTCTAAGTTATTTTTAAGAAAAATTGCGTAAAATACCCCTGTGGTTTGGGGTCGTTGCAAAAATACACTTGTTACAAAAATTGCAAAAAGACGCCTGTGATTGCAAAAGTGTCGCAACAGACGATTTCTGTAACGAAACAAAAAAATTGTCCAAAATACCCTTCTATTTAAACCTTAAGATTGTCAGGCCAAAATGAAAGAAGAACTCAAGCCCTAGAAATCCAACCCTTTCATCAAACATCAAAGCCCCGATGATCACATTCACAGTGGCGAAGAAGAATGGGAATCAATGGCTCGAGCTTGGCCGTAGCTTCGGCCATTTCTTCAGTCCATCTGCCGTCGTAACCGACGACGTGGTGGTGAAAGATCGGATCGTCGCCGCCACAATCGTAGCAGCCGTGGCCGGGTCTGCGCCATCACCACTGCTCTGCACCGTCGCCGCCGTCGCCGTCGGCTCCCGTTGCCGTCTCGACAGGCAGCGCCGTCGCCGCCACGACAGGCAACGCCGACATCGCAAAATCCCAAGGGCCACCGTTGCCCTTCTCTGTCAACATTCTTCGCGAGGCATTGGGCCGAAATCAAGCCCATCTCGTACACGACGGCACCACTCCGTGCACGAAATGGGCGGTGGTGGTTGTGGATGGGGCTGGGTGAGGGTGGCGGCTAGGGTTTTGGTTGGGGGCTAGGTTTAGGGCTTGCTTATATGACGCTCCGTTAATTTGGACGATTTTTTCAACGGTCGCAACAAAATGAACACCACAGGTGTCTTTTTATAATTTTTGTAACAACGAGGATATTTTTGCAACGACCCCAAACCACAGGAGTATTTTACGCAATTTTCCCTTTTTTTTTTTAACGAGAACTGCAGCTAAAATTTTGGTTTTAACGGTCAGATACGTAGGAGAGAGAAAATTATACGAAAAAGAATCGCTTGGTACAGAAGCCAGCCAGCCAGCCACCGAAGGTCCGAAATCGGAGGCCTCTATAAGAGAGAGGAAAAGAGGAGAGAGAGTAGAGAGAGAAACTCATAGCTAGAGAGAGAGAGCTTTAGAGAGAGAAAGAGAAGCTTTCGGCTTTATTCAGACACCAGAGCCGACGGCCATGGGAGATTCAAGCGATTCCGTTTCTGTTGATATGGAGACCATCTATCTTGGCGGAAAGGTAATGAGAACACCATTAGCGGCAAAATCTTAGGTTTCTTTTGTGGCTTTAGATCCTTTTAGCGACGAACATCACCCTTCTTTTCCCCATTTGCATTCGTCTTCTGTATCTGGGTATGTGCAATATACACGTATTTACTTGCTTATTTATCTGGGTTTTTCTTCATTTGCCGATTATGACATACTTTCAGTTTAATTTGATATTTACCGTAAAATTTTTGCCGTCTTTTAGCGACATGAATTTCTACGCATTCAGATACATTTTATGTATCTGTATGTGTGCAATATATGTAAGCATATGAGGTTTTTTTGTCCTTTTTTTCCCCCTCGATTTAACAGCTGATTAATCCATTTTGGAATTGGTCAGCAATTCTTGTTCTATGCCCTGAAAATAAATTTGGGAGCCGAAGCAATCATTAATCTTGTTTTTATGAAATGGGAATCTTGAGTTTGTTATCTTCGTAGTTGTTGATCTGTATCATTTGGTATATTATCTTGGTTTCTTGTTATTGTATCAAAGAATTCATTTTATTCGGTCTAACTTTTTAATTGACCTAATCTTCATTGTTGAAAGGACTTCTTTAGTTTCCCGTTGAGATTGTTAGTTTGGAATTGGGATGTGTTAATTCTTGTATTTATCCACATAAGCTTTTAACATTATGAAATATTACCTGAAGAGTAACAAATTAGCTATATAGCATAAGTTTTGTGTTAATTATTCAATGGAAAGATTAGCTGAGTATAATTGAATGAAAACTTAAAATCTTTCTTTTTCCTGTTTTAAGCACCAACGAGCTAGAGTTTTCATGATCATGGACTGGTTTAAGTGTCATTGTAATCTGTATGTCCATGTTTTAGCCTGTCTTATTTGTTTTTTGGATTCTTATTATACTTCCTAAGGTGAAAACTTGCAATCGTCAAGACTATAGAGGCCTTGTCATACCTTTTATTTCTTGCAATTTACACAATGTGGTTGTTACTTTGTCTTTCTATTTTGTTTCTTATTGGCTACAAGTCACCATTATTATTTAACTAGTTTAGCTGTCAATTTCGTTATAATTTGTTAAGATTCTATCATCTTTTAAAAATTCAGATTACTTTTTTTAGGCCAATGATTGGGAATTAGGAATGCTTCTTTTTTTCTATTGAATTATGTATTCAGCTGGAGAAGCAAGCTGGCTAAAAAGGGTCAGTGCACATGGCAAGCCTTTTTGTTAACAACTAAGAGGACATGTATTTGGAACACAATGATCTTTCTTTGAAGTAACTTTAAATAGTTTGTTTTTTGTAACTTACTTGCATTAAATTAAATTTTAGTTGAAAATGATCTCAAAATATTTTCTAACAATTGGCTTGTGGTGCATTTACAACATTCAGATCTTTATGAATTTTCTTAGGAATTACGATTGTCCTTTTGATTGGCGCCTTTTTTTTCTCTTTAATTGTTTCGAGCTTTTGTAATATAATATCATTACTCCTACTTGTAATCAGGAACACATTATACGGACTGGCCGTGGTTCTGTGTCTGTTATCGTGTATGGTGACCAAGATAAGCCAGCTTTGGTTACTTATCCTGATTTGGCTCTAAATCGTGAGTGATATACTTGTGATCCTGAAATCTCCTTTTCTATTCGGTTATCAATGTTCTCTTTTCATATTTGTTGGCTTCTAAATCTAATTTAGGGTTGTGTCTTCATTTCAATTCGAGCAGATATGTCTTGTTTCCAAGGATTGTTCTTTTGTCCTGAAGCAGCTTCGTTACTGCTCCATAATTTCTGCGTTTACCATATCAGTCCTCCCGGGCATGAGGTCTGTGAATTTAGCTTGTCTGTGGTTTAAGTTTTCCGGCCTCTCTATTCTTTTGTGCTTTTTAAGTGAATTACGCATCCTTTCTACTGAACACTATTATTCACGTAATATCCTCTTCTGGGACTTCCATAAGAGTTCTTGCAGTTAGGAGCTGCAGCAATTTGTTCAGATGATCCCGTGCCTTCTGTTGATGATTTAACGAATCAAATCCTTGAGGTGCTTAATTATTTTAGGTAATTAAAATGTTGCGGTCATTTATGTTTTCCTACTGACCTTGGAGCTAAAGAAGATAGAAGCGACTTTGTTCTACTTGTAGAGTATTTATTTGCATGCCTTAATCTCCTATTTTTTAGCAACTTTCGCGGCTTATCCTTATGGCATGAATGTCATTTTGCTCAGGCTTGGTGCAGTGATGTGCATGGGAGTAATGGCGGGGGCTTACATCCTCACCCTATTTGCTGTACGTATCTTCGTTAAGAATGGCACTTTACCCTTCACAGTAACAGCTATTTTTTATATAATAAATGCTTCTACTGCAGATAAAATACAGGGAGCGAGTTCTTGGTTTGATACTCGTTTCCCCTCTATGCAAAGCTCCCTCTTGGACTGAATGGTTATGTAATAAGGTTCGTTTTCCGTACTCTGCTGTCATTTGTGCAAGAAGAGAAGGCACATCAATCTATGTCTCAATTCTAAGATTGCTTTTGCTCTGTAGGTGATGTCTAATTTGTTATATTTCTACGGCGTGTGTGGTTTGCTGAAGGAGTGTTTGCTTTATCGATACTTTAGCAAGGTTTACTTTCTAAGCTTAATTTTACTTCTGTGCTTCCTCCCTTCTGATATCCTTATATTAAATTGATAGATGAGATGACCTTAAAAATTTATTAGGAAGTTCGCGGCAGTCCAGAAGTTCCAGAATCGGATATAGTTCAAGCATGCAGAAGGGTAATGCTTCAGTCTCTTGTCTATCATTAATTTAGATATTGACCTAAGTGTCAATTTTCACAATTCTTACAAGTGTTTGTTTTCTTCAGTTACTGGAGGAGCGACAGAGCATAAATGTATTGCGGTTTCTTCAAGCAATTGATAGGTAAAGACGACTAAGAGGTTGCTTTATATCACGCATGAGTGCCTTTCTGTTACACACTCGGCTCTAAACTTTTGCACATGAGTAGGAGACACGACATTACTGATGGATTGAAGAGACTAAAATGTCGGACACTCATATTTGTTGGGGAGAACTCTCCATTCCATCCTGAGGCTCTCCACATGACTGCAAAACTTGATAGAAGATACAGTGCCTTAGTCGAGGTAGGTGATGTTTTTGCATATCAATGAGCAAGGATTTTGGTTATAGCAATAGAGTTTCCTTCTTTATAATCAATAAACAAAGGTCTGAAAGTGTATATTTAATACAGATATTAAGCCACTTTAAGTGCTCAGATCTCAATGCTATATGAGCTGGCTATTCTCATTGGATCACAAGAAGAAAGTGTCCACGATTTAAAGCATCACTATATACACAATATTCTGCTGAAAGTAATACTGGATTGTACAGGTACAGGCTTGCGGATCAATGGTGACGGAGGAGCAGCCACATGCCATGTTAATCCCAATGGAGTATTTCCTCATGGGATATGGACTATACAGGCCAAGCCAGTTCAGTGACAGCCCAAGGAGCCCCCTCAGCCCCTCCTGCATTGCACCGGAACTTCTTTCACCGGAAAGTATGGGACTGAAACTGAAACCGATTAAGACCCGGGTCTCGTCCCAAATTCGGCATTCAGAGAGATAATTCACCATTTATTCCTAGGTCCATAAATCCGTATAGTTTCTATTTTTGGTGTATCCTTTCTTTTGATTAACTGTGAAGGCCTAGATATATGGATGTAGATATAGGTGGAGATAATTCTTTGATGGACATAGGGAGGGAGATATGGATTCATTCATTTGTAGTCAAGTCATAAACGTGTCACAGAATTGCATTTTGTAAATTCTTATAAAGAGACATTTCTTTAAGAGGGTGATGGTACAGAGCAAGTGATGTGCTGACTCTTAACCTTTGTGCCTCTTCTGTGTGTGATCTGTCAACTTTGATTGTTAAAGCAGACATGTTGATGACACTTGCCTATTTTATGAAGATGTGCTACTGGTGGTTGGGAGGATATCCAATTAAATAGCTTTGTGCCAAAAGTATCTTATCTTTTGTGATCCTTTGTTGGTGCACGATATACCCTATGTCTGGAAAACATTATATCTAAGTATCATCATATATTGGTATCTTTGTCTTCATGCATTAACAAGAGGGGTGGGGGGCTCTATTTGCTGGAAGTCATTGTGAGGAGGGGGAGCACAATGATCTTTACTGGAATTGGATTCCTACTAGTGTTGCATTAACAAGAGGGACTATTTTGAGTTCTTTGTAGTAGGTTTGGATTTACCTTGGAGATGCAAAACCATGTAAGATTGTCCTAACCTAAGTCAACTTTCCAAACTGCTGAAGAATCCATGGGCGGGCAAAAGAGAACCTAGTGAACTGAGACATCTTCCAGAGAAAAAAAAAGCAAAACTGATTTCCGTAACAGCAACGAGCGAAACGGGAGCAACATAAATTGTGAAAACGGGGTGATATTGTTGATGGAGTTAATTTAGGAGAAAGTTTAGCTAGCAAGCAAGCAGATAAAGGGCCTGTATATTCGAGATTGAATCAATTCACTCCATCATGTTTCACATGAATAGCTTTGGGAGTTGATTATCGTATTCCATGTCTAACATTAACACATGGAGACTTTACTAAACAATCTTGACACCATTTCTTCTACCTGCAGACGTCGTCTGCTCTTTTTCTATTGTTGTTACTCGGTAAGAACTCAAAATGTTAAGTTTGTGTAAAATGTATAAGGAAACTAGTGAGTGTTGAACACTTCATCCGATAAAATATCTTACGCTCGTATCAAGATACGTGCCATTAATTCACTCAAGAAAGAAAAAAGGAAGCCTAAAGTCCGTTTTCACTTTATCGGGACTAGTTCACATTGAGAACAACCCATTTTTTTTGTGGCGACTTCACATCCATTGACAAAATCATTTTTGGGACCTTCACTAAAATGCTAATAATAGGTAGGGACATTTTCGGGCCACAGAAAGGGGTTGTGTTGCAGGTCCATAACCAATTTGTTTTGCTTGAGAATTACGGCAAAATCTTAAGATAAATTTTAACGCATTTAAATATCAAATTGAACTCAAAGAAAAATTATAGAATTGATATCGTTTGACAAGTCAGTTTAAGGTAGAACTCTAAGTAAAGTCAATGTCAATGGCGGACAATCCAACGGCGTGGGAGGAAATCAACGGCTGAGAACGCTCGGGCTTTAAGTAATAACAACACCCCTGCCCCAATCAAAGCTTTTTAACGATTAACACACTATTAATTGGCGCTTTGCCGGGTAATCGCTAGCCCGATTGTGGAGAATGGCCGGAATGATGGTCGTGTTTGACTTCGACCGGACGGTCATCGACGACGACAGCGACCGGTGGGTGGTGGTCGAGATGGGTCTGGCCCCTTTGTTCAACCAGCTTCGCTCCACATTACCTTGGAATTCTCTCATGGTTTGCCCTGCACAGTAGAAATATTTCTCTCTGAACTGATCTCTTTTTTGAAATTATGCGTGTTTCATTTTCTTCCGTTTGCCCGTATGATGATGACACGCTTCGTTAATAGGCACATTAGAAACAAAATGCTTGTTGCGCGCTCTGTTTGTAGTTTTTGTTTTAGGGTATCAAGTGACCAGAAGTTTTACAAGTGAAATTAGGGCAGAAACAATGCATATAAATGACAATGTTTACATGTTCGAGTTTTATAGCTACTTGCAAAAAGTTATACTAGTTGGAAAGGGAAGGAGGCCAGGAGGAGTTTCTACGCATCATATAAGTAATGTTTGACAAGTCAAACTACGGTAAAAAGCAATGAATTGATATCTAGCCATTGAATTGAAGTCAAAGAGTTATGTTGACAAGTCAAACTATGACAAACACAATAAATAAAAAGCCAATGTTCGAGTTGAATACAAATTTGCAAAAAATCAAACCAGGCGGAAAGGGAGGGAGAGAGTTATTGCAAATCATATGAGCAATGCTTGACAAGTCAAACTATGGGGTAGAAACAATGCATGAAAAAGTCAGTGTTTACATGTTTGAGTTGGATTCTATAAATTCGCAAGAAGCTGAACGAGACTGAAAGTGAGGGAGTATGCTTTTACGCTCCTCATTACAAAGTGCGTTGGAGATGATATATTAGCCTTTTAGCGGTGAAATGAGGTGTAGATATTGCATATGAAGGTGACAAGTGCGTTCTTATATGCTTCTAATTCGGATTAATCATGTACTAATCATTGAGAGTTTTTAGCCTTGATTTTTCCCGTTATTGATTTTCAATGAAAGAACTGAGTTTATACTAGCTTAGTCAAACTGGAGGTTAATTATGTTTTAGAATAAACTTGAATATGTGTTTGCTTGTTGACAGGAAGGGGATGATGGGATGGTGTGCTTGCTTTTTCAGAATCATACTGCTAGTCACTGCTTATTTTGTTGAGATATTTAGCTTAGAATTTTCCCTTTAACTACGTTCTTACTAGAGAATTTCTGTTGTACTGGTTTGTTTCAAACAAGGATCAGATACCAGTTTGAATGACTTGGTTTTGCACTTATACGTTATGTGAACCGTTTTACATTTCTGTTGTTAGAGAAAACTTTGGGGATAAAGCAAAATCGCTGCAACTATATTGGTCACTCTAGTGAAAGGGATACGCTGTTCTCAGCCCTTTCTATGCTTCCCTAATACAAGACTCCACCGCCTGCCTTCATAGTTACAAATAAGGCGTCCTATCAAAGAAATAGAAACATGAACGATACAAATAGTATAGCTTTTGTCTTTGAAATGATCATGTTTTCTATTCTCTAAAGGTTTTTAACATCATTATCATCATCATCCACCTCGTCCAGTCTTTCATAGAGATATCTATTCGAAGAGCTGCCGGTTTTGTTGCAACCAATCTACACAGAGGGTACATACTCGACTATCTTCATGATTATCAATACTACCCCCAGATATCCAAAAAGGGCATCCTTGGAGCTAATTCAAGGTTCCTCGGTCAATGACGTTAACGTGTTTCAACCAGAAGTCTTGAACGTGGCGGTAGGAAGCTGATCTCCACTGCTTAAAAGTTCCATTGTCTGCTTCTCGCCATAGAGGTTGAAAGGTTCATATCCAACAAGTCCTCTCCATGTTTCTCACCAAGATATTAGAATTTGCACAACTTTGGGGTATGATATTCAGTAGAAAACTACTTAAGATACGGTATTTCCCATTCTATCAACTATGTGTTTTTGTGTACCAAATTAACCTAGTTGATCTACTCCTTGTGAATGTTTTTCTATGTGCTGTTTTTTTTGGGCACCCATTATGCCAGAGCAGTATACTTGCTGCTAGAGCAAATATGCAGTTATTACAGCACAATGTGCAGTTCTGTATTGCGTAGTTTGCCCTGGCGGCAAAATATTTTGTCTGGCATTATGGGCACCCTAGTTTTCCTATGAAGTTCTTATTTTCTAGAAGGAGAACTGTACAAAATTCCTGCAACTTTGGATATTGTTTGAGTATGATGAAAACATGAAAAATTTTCAATTTTTAAAAAAAGCTGGATGTCCAAATGTAAATGAGTCACAGTCATTTAACATCATCATTGAATCCTTTTCTTCCACTTGCCCCTCTCAAAGCACATATTCACTAATAAATTTCTAGCAATCAAGTATTTTCCCACTAATTCTCCCCATGTTATCTTCTCTCATAAACGAGTCAGTCGTTTTAGGACTCAAATTTTGTAAAAATGCAATTGCGTATAGCTTCCAGAGTTTTCCAGGTAATATGACATTTAGAAACCTCAACTCAGGTTATTTTCCATACCACTTTATCTATGATATGTTTGGGATATCTTTCCCTTTATGGATTGTTTCTCGATTTTTTGTTGGTTGCTTTTGGTTTTGCTCTGCGAGATATATGCAGTAACACACATACAGATACACATGCACACACAAATATGCCTTTTTTTTTTGGTTGGGGGGGTTGGACGCATGAGATTCTGTTCATTGAATTGACTTTCCATGTTTTTCTTGGTGTTTACTATGATGCAAGGCTAACCTAGATCGTTGGTCTACGCGGAAAGCCAAATCAGCTATATCGTCACCTTGTGCCAAGGATCGTCTATAGAAGAGGAGGTTCATGTTCAAATTATGAAAACTTGGGGGAAATACTTATCAATTTTCAAATGTTTAGGAGCCATGTCTTCTTAAGTTTCTTTCATTAGTCATGGGAAAGTTTACATCTTTACATGTCAGAGCTTCTGGTTACGTGCAGATACTTGTCTTTTTTTTTTCCACACTAATCATTGAAATTTGTAGGATAGGATGATGAAGGAGCTACACTCAAAGGGGAAAACAGTTGAAGACATTGCCGAGTGTTTGAAACGGGTTCCATTGCATCCACGGGTCATCACAGCCATAAAATCAGCTCATTCTCTTGGGTATATCCTGTTATCATCATCCCCATGGTTTGTAGCAAGTTATATATATTTATGTTGTGTTAGTACTTAGTGTCTTGAATGTGGCTGTATCAGATGTAACTTAAAGGTTCTTAGCGATGCGAATCAGTTCTTCATCGAGACGATCTTGAAACATTATGGAGTATATGGCTGTTTTTCAGAGGTAATCACAAACCCGACCCTTGTAGATGGAGAAGGCAGGCTTAGGATCTTCCCGTACCATGACTCCGCCTCGTCTCCTCATAGTTGCAACCTCTGCCCCCAAAACTTGTGCAAGGTGTGCTTTTCATCACATTTCTTGTGTGGGTATTTCTTTTTTCACCCTTTAAAAAAAATTTGATTTTAAGAATGTAAGCATGTAATTTTCTCTGAGTCTCCTGATATCTTGATGAAATGGAAAACAACTTGTTGACTAGTTATTCAGTAAGAGATCCTCTGTTTGAATTTGCAATGCTTGTTTGGTCTTCGATTAAGCAAGCCATGGTGCGAGGTTACTTCATTGTGACCTGGAAGGTCACTTGCCCCTGCGCCACCTCAACGGACTGGTGACTTAGGACACAGAGCCCAATCTAGATCTGTCACCGAAATAGCCAACCCAAGGTGTTGCATCTTCTGAGGTCAGTTACTCGCCAAGGGTGTAAGCTCGTAACTCCTAACTCTATGTGGGGTAATGCCGTGGACATCTACCCTCCTCAGACCTTGCTGTGGGGAAGCCACGTGCATTTGGCTACCTTAAAGTAGTCTGCAAACAAACATTATTAAAAACCGTGTCAGAGACAAAAGTGTATCTATTTTTGTTTTCCATTATTTTATTAGCATTGAACCCCCCCCCCCCACCCCCCAAACCCCCTCTCTCCCTGGCCCGGCCACCCAAAACTTGTTGATCCTGGTGACGTCCCTTTGCACTGTACTGCATTATAAGTCCCTACCCACGGCAAACCCTGCCAAAATAATATCCACTAATAGTACTGACGGACGTACTTTTAAGTACAATCACAGTGAGAATAATAGATGAAGTGCATTATTTCAATTTAACTACAGAACTAAGATGGCCAATCCTATATCCTGGAACTTTTGCTACCTCTTAAGTAGAGCTGTAATTTGTAAATCTTTTTTTCCATGCATCAGATACATTTATGTCACTACAATATTATATTAAGACATTGGTAATTTCTTATTACTCAATATTTAGGAATTATATATATATATATATTTAAGAGTATTTACGAGTTGAAGTACTTTTGGGGAAAGAATCCATTATTGAAGGGAGGCTTGTTGCCAGGCTCTTTGCAAAAGGTCCACGTGTTTTAAAAGTATTGTACTTTTGGGGAAAGTAAGTCCATAATTGAAGGGAGATTTGTCGCCGGGCTCTTTGCAAAAGTCTAGTGTTTTAAAAGTATTTTGAGATGTTCCAAGTGAGCTGTGCAATTGTTCTTAGAAGAACTATTATTCCAATTTGCCCAGAGAAGCAACAGCTTCGTGAAAAGGAATCTACATATTTTTTATATATATCGAAAAGGAATCACTCTCTAACTTGTATCATGAGTTGCTTATTTAAAAAAGATCATGAGTTATGCCGTTTCTTCTTATTCCTTCTTTTTATAATAAATAGTGCTTGAATATGCTTCCATTGTAGGGTCTTGAGATTGAGCGGATCCGAGCTTGCAGTTCTGATAATGGGAAAAAAAGGTTTATTTACCTGGGAGATGGGAGAGGTGATATCTGTCCAAGTTTGAAGCTTGGAGAAGGAGACAACTTGATGCCAAGAAAGAACTTTCCTTTATGGGACCACATACACAGTAACCCTATGCGTTTCAAAGCGGAGGTTCGTGAATGGAGTGATGCAGAGGAACTCGAGAAGATCCTTATCCAGCTTATTTACGAAACGTCCACTGAAAGGCAGCAACAGGGTTCTTGATACTACTAAGTTGAACTTATCCAACTGTAATTGCAACTTGCAAGAAAATGCTGGTCCCTACCCTACCGATGAACCATTTCCTAAAACACTTCTCGCCCAAAGGCGATATGGAGGAAAACTGATTGCTGGTTGAAATTCAAATGCTTCATAAGCATACAACGTTTGCCATTGGATTTAGAAAAACAGCCCTGAACTTGGCGGATGAGGTTCCGGTGCAATTGTTCTAGCTGTCGCTATAGAGTTTTTAGCGATGAAAGATGTCTAACCATAACTTATCGTTGTTTCTTGTGTTAAATTTGAAGTTTTCAACTGTTTATTGAATGATTTTTCATTGGCATTTCCTTGCAAACGCCTAGTTCCCCAGATATTGTTGACCCCCTTTCTTGGCTAAAAGTAAAACATGAATTGGTTAATAGATTTACTGTGCTTAGCTGCCACACTGGAGGAAAGAGGTTTGGCACTAAAGGGATGATCTCGTGCTCTTCTTCCCATTTTAAAAACATAGTAGAACATCTACTTAAACAAGTGATGGGATTTTACTTGCTTTTCAGCTTTGTCTAGGGAATTCAGAATTCCTTGGAGTTGGAGTAAACAGTCAATGGTCTTGGATCACGCGCTCAGATCGTAATCTATGCACGAATTATAGTTCTAGCAAGCAATAACTATTTTGGTGCCAAATAATTGACGCTAAAAAAAAATTTCGTTGTTAAACATGACAATTGTTGCTAAACTAAAACCTGACGGCGTTGTTAACGAGTATCCTAAGAACAGTAAGGAATATTCAATGATGCATTGTTTTTTGCAGTTAGTCAAATAAATTTTCTATAATATCACAAGGACCATGAATCTTTTAGTTCCTAATGTGCCTACCAAATAGTTGAATAGTATGTACAGAAACTTAACATGTAACCTCGAGCTGGAAAAGGAAGCCCAAGAAGAGATTAGATAAATTTGCTCATGTAAAAGAAGAGGGCAAGTTTGGATTTAATTAATTGGAAAGTAGTAATGTTTAGATAAATTTCTTTCCAAAAATAAATGTCTACGAAATTAAATCCGACATTTAGTTGTACTTTCCTAGTTCCTTAAGGGCAACCGTTCGCAATGTTGATGCATACAAAGGGAAGATGTATTTTGGAGTAGATCCCCGGTGTACGCACCTCTGGTGCAGCAGTGGAAAAATATCGATAAAGAAATTATAGCACAACAAAAGATTGTTACTATAAATTTTAATAACGATAAAATATTTTTGGTGACAAATTTTTGTCACTAAAAATGTTACATCAGATAAGCTGTGCAGCTTAAAATCCTTATCCATATATTTTATATTTTCATTAATGATCTCTAATACCATTACATTTCCTTTCAACGAATGGGCATAGTTCAAATATAGAAAATAATCTTAACGGAAAAATAACAAAAGATCGTGTCAAAAAAATTGCACCCACGATTTCGTTATTCTATATTAAGATTGCGTCAGAAATATTTCGCTCTCGCTCTCGTTCTATCCGATGCTGCCTCGGGAAAATAGTCTAACAAAATATCCATTGGATCAACAAGGCAGTCTCAGCGAAGGTATGATGAAGCCTAACTCACCACAAAACAGCCAATTAACTACCCAATTGATCCACTTTGCTTGACTCTGCCATCTCTTACAAGTTTTGGCACACCCAACCAACCACAGGCGCATGTTGCGTATGGCTTCTCTGACTATTCACGTTTTCTAATCTAGAACATATAAATAGGCGATCGACCCAAATAAAATCCTAACACATTCAGGAAGACAGAAACGTTTGGATTCGGGTTTCTTTATTCCTTTTTCGTTATCTTCAGCTACTGTTTGCTTCGAGTGAGTCCCATAAAAAGAGACCCTTTTCCCCTCTCTTTCCCTCTCAATGGCGGGGAGGAGAGAGGAGAGGGAGAGGGAGGTGGGTGTGTACTTGGATGGGGTGATAGAGGGTATGCCTGTGGTTGCCAAGGAGTTGATTGCAGGTGGTGTGGCTGGTGGGTTTGCAAAGACTGTTGTGGCCCCTCTTGAGCGTGTGAAGATCTTGTTTCAGGTAATTATGGTTGTCGATTAGAGATCATGCTGATTACTCAATGATCACATAATCTTTAATGGGTTTCTGTCGGAATTTTTGCTGTTTTTGTTTCACATTTATGGGTTTTAATTGAGTTATGTTGTCTTAATTATTGTGGTTCTTAATTAGAGATGCTATGCTACTTATGTTGACTTTCTCAGAACTTGCATGTAATAGTTTCAGATGTTCGTCTCAATTGAGGTTAAATGATTTTTTCTTCTTGCTGTGAATGTGATTGCATGAACCCTATACCTGTGTTGTTGGATCTTGTAGAACTAGTGGTGATGAATTGCCATGAGCCCATGACTTTCTCATTCCGAGATTAGTCTTCTTGCTTAAGATAATAGTATAGGACGTGACTTGGAGGAGTCATTGCACTCCGGTCAGATGAATTGATGAAAGAAAATCATATGCAGAGTCCTGGAAATTTTGAATCAATTGCTCTCTAAGTTGTGAATTGCACCTAGTGGTAAATATGAACGGCTACAGTAGGCTTGGCCTCATGCAGGGAGGGAACCAGGAATTGCCGTAACGGGGACAAAGTTTAATACTGAAAAGTATCACAAGGTAGCCAGAGTTTTTAGTCCCTTTTCTTGATTGAAAATTCAAGTTTGGTTGTAGTAAGTTCTTTTACATATAATAGGAGCTACATTTACACGTCAAGAAGTAGGATGAAGATACCCTTGAAATGCCAAACAACATTGCTCTCTCTTTAATTCTTCAGGAAATGAATTGGCACTGTAAAACCAGTTCTTCAACTATGCAATGAATACCTTGAGGAAAGAACTTCCTAGGAGGGTTGAGTACCATACGCCATGCGATCACCTTGTGTGATGTTTGTCTAGCTCCAACTTCCACGCATTGTATCTCTTTCTTTTCATTTTTCATGCGTAGGGACTTTAGAGGATCACTATCAAACTGTCTTATCTACTCTATTTCAAAAAACATGCTTTGTTGTTTTCCATATTGTGTTCATATTAGTTTCCCCCTTGCTGGTTGCAGTTCCATATCGCATGAGAGAAGAGTTCTTCTTTGAGTAGGAAGAGTGTCTTTAGAGAAGAGTCGTTCTTTGAGAGGGTTTGTAGAGAGTTCTTTGAGAGGGTTTGTAGAGAGAGACAGGTCTGTAATCTCCAGTGACATAGTGAAATCGCTGCTACCACCGTGGAGTAGGCTTTTGCCGAACCACGTAAATCTTGTGTCTCTATTTTCTGTTATTGTTTTTCGATTCTCTTCTTTATTGCTTGGTACGGAATCAAAGTATATTCTTTCAACATGTATCTATTGTCCATTTTCTCTGTCCTTAAAGGTCAGCATTAGATAGCAATCAAGAAATCCGTCTGGCTACTAAAGTGGTGTACATGGGACTATGGGAGATGATCTATGGATTGAGCATCCTTATACATGCGTTGTTAACCTTCCTTACCCCAACTCCAAGTCATTTATAATTTTATCGAGATTGGCCTCGCTTTATTGTTCCTTTTGCCACACCCCATCCTAGATGGTGGCTATCCATTTAAAACATGAAGATAGAAATCATTGGGTTCGGATAAGCACAATCCATTGAGTATTTGAATACTAATGGTGGATCTCCACTAGAAATATGAATCTCGAGAAATAATTGGTGTCCAGTTAAAGAGTAAATGACATACAAAATTAGAAGGAAATTTTATCCTGTGACTGAAAATTGATGATCGTTGCAGTATATAGTGGGACCTGCTTAGAATATCAAAGCACAAAAATAATTTTGAATTTTGTTTTTTCTGCTAATGTTGCTCTACCGCCAGACGTGGACTCTGACCATTCCTTTTGAATATTAATAGATAATGCACCATTTGTTCAAGCTTTAAGCTAAGAAACTAAAATATAAGTTTTTATTTTCCTTCTTCCAGACCAGAAGAGCAGAATTTCAGAGTATAGGGCTATTGGGTTCATGTAGAAAGATTGCAAAAACAGAAGGGGTACTTGGTTTTTACAGGTGGAAGCACTAATTCGTTGCGTAGTATCCTGAGCATATTTGTTCGTTTTATGCTTGCCAGTTATATTAGCTTTCCATCTTCTTCTTAATCTTTAATGTGACTGCGTATTTATCTTCAGAGGGAATGGAGCCAGTGTTGCTCGAATTGTTCCATACGCTGCCTTGCACTTCATGGCTTATGAACAATACCGCCGATGGATTATTGATACCTTTCCTGGAGTAGGAAGAGGCCCTATCCTTGATCTCACGGCAGGATCATTTGCTGGAGGAACTGCTGTACTGTTTACCTATCCTCTTGACTTGGTTAGGACTAAATTGGCTTACCAGGTAGAGAACTGTTTCTCTGAAGAGGTTATACGTTATTTATCAAATTTCTACTCTTAGCTTGCTGTCTTTTGAATGCTGACGAAGATATGAAAAATCTACTCCTATTCGCCGTCAAGGCTGCGTGATGACCAAGTTACATTCTATAAACAGGTTGTGGGATCCCCAAAAATGGATCTTAAGGGTGTGATTCCTACGGAGCAAGTTTATATAGGCATTTTGGATTGCTTTTCAAAGACGTATAAAGAGGCTGGAATAAGAGGCCTCTATCGTGGTGTGGGTATGTCGTACTTACCCATAGTTCTGCTTAGGTCCCTTTCATGGTGTTCTCCTTACATGTAAAAAATATTGTCAGCACCTTCACTCTACGGAATATTTCCATACGCGGGTTTGAAGTTTTACTTCTATGAGGAAATGAAAAGGCGGGTCCCAGAGGATTACAGGAAGGGAATCACGGTGAAACTTGTATGTGGATCCGTTGCAGGTTTACTGGGTCAGACTTTCACTTACCCTCTTGATGTTGTCAGGCGACAAATGCAGGTAAGTTCTCTTGAAGTGCCAATTGCAGATAAATTTGCATCGTGCACATGCATGATAATTAGAGTGCTAAAAGGAAAAATAAACAACCCTGGCAGGTCCAGCGACTTTTGGCACCTAATAGCGGAGACATGAAAGGAACAATGGAAAGTCTTGCCATGATTGTACAAAAGCAAGGATGGAAGCAGTTATTTTCGGGGCTTAGCATAAACTATATGAAGGTGAGCATAAAGGCTTCTTTTAGCTTGTCGGTTCTCTCTTTAGAAGCCTTGAAGTAATTCTTGCTGGTACATGTACTTCAGGTTGTACCATCAGTTGCAATCGGGTTTACTGTTTATGACGTTGTGAAAGCATTCCTGAGAGTTCCATCACGAGATGAAGCTGTTATAGAACTCGTGACAAGTAACACGAAGAGCCAGCCATCGTCCCTGCACTCATGAAAACAAACCTTTCTTGAGTATCGGAAGTGTTCAATTTTGCGCAAGTTCCATGAGCTTTGCATTGCATTCTCGATCGCTACTCTTTGTAGTCTCCTACCTTTCAGGCTCCTGTTATCTGTAGTAAGCAGTAGTTTTATAGTCTTTCTTATACATCCATTAGGGTAGCAAATGGTCATTTGATTAGATGACCTTTCTTCTGGTTCATCCATTTAATAAACATGTTCGGGTCGAAACACTGTACATATATAAACAGATCAGTTTAGAATCTTATATCTTCTGTGATAACGGATGTGTTCTCCTCGTTCACAGAATTCAAGTTGTCGATAATTTCAGTTATGTTCATGTAGCCTTGTACAAGCAAGAGGAGTGTGTACTTGATCACGGTGATCTAATTATGTTCCCACTTAACCCAGAAATTGTGATGAAAATCGGTAGTTCCACTCAAATGAGCAACCTTGCGGAGGATATAACTAGGTTTTCGCCACAGAGCTGAAGCTCTGAATGATTGCAGAGGTCCATATCTGGATGGATCATAACATCCACCAAACCAGTAAACCATACTGGTTACAAGTATCCGTGGCAGGTCTGCACGTGGTTTGCAAGAATTGCACCAGGACTGCGCAATATGCAACCTTACTCATAGAGGAGGCTCGCCTTCCTTATTACAAACGGGTTACCAGCTAAAGAAGGATCATCTTCTTGGTTTCGAGTTTTGTTTGTTACAAAGAACATTAGCTTTGGCAAAAAAAGGCATTAAAGAAAAATCAAGAGTGTTGATGTGCAACACGCAGCTCAATCAAATTTTGGCATAAGAAATACTTGTGCACAGATTAGAACAGGGTAAGAACAATTCAATAACTTGTTACTTACAATGATATTCATAGCCACTGTACATGTCAAAATCTTTTACATAAATTGGCACTCGAGGTATATGGCAAAAAGTTGGCTAATACATCAATTCAACACCCTTACCAGTAATCCCTACAAGAGCATCTACCGTCCTTGAAGTGATGAAACCGCTTGTTATCCCTAACAATCAGTTCCCTACCAACAATCTTCGACATGATTTTTATTGCATTGTGACAGTCACCACATATTCGCAGGTTCTTGATGATCCTAAGGGTTGTCCTAGCCGGAGTGCTGATCAATCCATACGCAATGGCCAAACGCTCACTGTGATACATCAGGGCCTGCTCTTTAGCCTCCTGATCAATGTCGTGAAGCACGTATCTCGTGTCTGGCACATATCCTGCTTCCCTCAATTGCCCATTCAACCCTTTCAAATTACCAGAAGCATCTTCCTTGTATGAATTCATACTCCGATATTCACCAACCCTATTTTTACCTTCAAGCATATTATCTGGAGAATGCTTCTTTGGTGGCAGAGTAGGATGTCCATTAGCCATGGCCCTAGATGGTTCCAGAGCAGCCAACAACTCCTCAGCGAGGTCTTCAAGCTCCACATTACCTTGCATCCGTGCAAGAGAACTCAAAGCCTCCCAAATTCCAGCTGTAGGGACAATTGGCATGTTGTCAACAAACTCCATAGCTTCATCCAAATGACCAGCTTTCCCAAGAACCTCAATAACGCCAAGGTAATGCTCAATCCCCGGAACAATCCCATACTCATCCTCCATCAACCTAAAATACATCAAACCTTCTTCCAAAGCTCCCACACTAGCACAGGCTGACAAAACAGTAACAAAGCTGTCCCCATCTAACCGCAACTCCTCTTTCCTCATTTGCTCAAACAACGCCAACCCATCACTACCCTGCCCATTATCCACATACCCATTTATCATGCAATGCCAACAACCCAAATCCCGCTCGCGCAATCTGTCAAACACCCGGCGTGCATCTCTCATACACCCACATTTAACGTACATTTCCATCAACTTTCGGCTCAACCCCACATCCCCGTTATAACTTGACCTAATCAAAAACTGATGAACCCTCTTCCCAAGCTCAACAGACTGCATACTCCCACACGAATCCAACAAAATTTCGTAAGTGAAATAATCAGCAAGAACACCTTGTGACATGAATTCAAGAACTTCTTCAACTTTGCCCTCTCGGCATAAAGCCATTAAATTGACACTGCGTGGAGCGTCACTGGGGTTTTGGTGAAAAGGGTTGTTTTCGTTTTGAGTGTTAAGTTTCTTTTTTTGGGGAAAGGGCTGTTTGGTTGGCGGATTTTTCTGGGTCTTGTTGGGGCGGTGGATTTTAGGGTTTGTGCTGTTTGGGGTTGAGTAAGTGCAGAGAGGTGAGTGTATGGTGGGTTTGAGAGGAAGGTGAGGGGGATGGGGTTGGATTAGGGGGTTGAAGCGAGTAGGAGAGACAATGAAGCTGGTTGGGCTACGGATTGTCGCTAAAGACGCCATAGTTGTTCCTCTGAGCAGAGGCTATTGGAGCTTGATGAGTGATGATGACGGAGATGGAGATAAATGAAAGGAGTAAGGCGCCGTCATTTAGCGCGTGGTTTACAATAGGATTAGTCTCGGAAAAAATTTGACTATCCGGTTGGAAGAATCTTTCTCTATTTTCTATATAGCGATAATTAATTATCTCTAAATATTTTTAGTGACTTTTATTTGGTGATGCTAAAAAAATACTGATAATAATTATCACTGAAAATGTTAGAAGAAAGGTCACTAAAAACATTTAGTGACTAATAATTATTACTATATACGGAATTGAAAAGATTATTACAAATCAAATAAGAGGCAAAATTTGTTCTATTTAAACACCTTCACCGTATTTCTTTTTCTCTTTTTCTTTTTTTTTCTTGGGTTGGTTTTTTTTGTTTTGGTGGGGGGGGGGGGGGGGGGGGTGCCTTGTTTGTGGCCACTAATCAGGGGGGCGGGTGCCTTGTTTGTGGCCACTAATCAAAATGACGTCGTTTCATGACTAACAGTAGAATTCAAAATTTTCGATTACCTAATTTAACAATCTTTCTCCTCTTAATTATCTTGAAAGTTTTCCAATCTTCGTCAAATGCCGCTCCCTACCGTTGATTCCAAGTTTTCAAGTCTCGTTTCCGGTTCACTGCTCGCCACCCAATGCCATCATTGCCTATTGGCCTGCTACATACCACCATTGACCTCCCTCACCTCGTTTCCTTTTCTTTAACATAATAGATCAGGCAGTAAGAATGTATCTTATGACGAGCACCTACTGTTGATGAAGTTTGTGGTGATTGCGGTGGCCACATTTGAACGGAACATGAAGAGAAGCAAGGAGGGCGGAGGTGGGACGGTTCTGATACTAGGGAAACGATGTGGGGTTAAGTAAGGGGCGAACGACGACGACCGAACAAGATTGCCTTGTTTGGATGGGGGTAAGGGACGAAGGGGTGTGGTGTCTTTGAGGCGGTAGAGAGAGAACGGGAGAGAAAATGAAAAGGAAAAAAGAAAAACAACGAGTTACTGCAAACGATGCCGTTTTGGTTAGTGACCATAGACAAGTATTCTATGGCGTAACAATACATCTCATCTTTTCGCAAAAAAAAAAGTCTTTTTTGCATTTTCATCCGGCAATAAGTTGTCTTAACTGGAGAGAAATTGTTATTTGGGGGTGAAAAACAAGTGATCAATTGGTAAACGAATGTATGATTGGGTTGGTGTCGGAGGCAATACAAAAGTCAATGTGACCAACTTAACTGAAACTGTGTTTGGTATAGAGAAGGAATTGGTCTTCATTTGTGTATATATATATCCAACTTATTTTTTACACTTACAAGTGTGGAATTGCGCGTAAGTCCCATTAATAAAAAAATGTGAGAATCCACCTACCATCGAACCCCCCCCCCCCCCCCCCCCCCAACCCCACACACATTAGCTCAACTTCACGGAGCCAATTTGTTAATATCAAGACCTCATATATAAAAAGATAAGCTCAACTTCACGTGAAAACTTAAATAAGACTTACTTTATCCATGTATTCGCGTCAAACTTACTTCGACATTTCCCAGTATAAGACCATCACAAATTTGAACGTGTACCTCAACGTGGGTTATGGTTTACTATGTCAAACCGCCCTTGTATGTATTAAGTTCATTTATGACCAGAGAGAGAGAGAGAAACAGTTGTGAGTGAAGAAGCCAAGGTCACAAGTATTTGTGCCTTGAATAAGAGTAAATATTGCATGATTCCAATAATGTAAAACCCATTATTTTCTACTTAGACATAGAATTGAGAAGTTAAGCACTTAAGCCTAACAATACAATGCAGGATTGTCAAAATACTGTAGAAAAGTTCAATGGTGATTTCATATACTGCAAACATTCTGACCTGAAGAAATTGGTGCGTGGACTAAATGAAAAGATCGAGCCAGCTTTAAGTACTCAATCACCTTCAGGTCAGAATGTCTACAAACATTTTAACACCTCTGTTAACAAACACCTGCACACCGTATGATTTTCAACTTTTACTAAACCGACGACCTTCAACTTGGCTCGGGTAGACATTCATATCGTGATGTTGATAACCCTTAGTACGGACACACAATGGCACGTTAGGATACTGAGGAAGATGGTCTGTTAAGGGAGCAGAAGATCGATACAGCCCGGAGCTGGACTATTGCCAAACTTAAGTAGAAGTGAATTCGAAAGAAACACTTTGACGCGCTTTCTACTTCAAGTATGCATCCGTTTCCAATCAACACCTTTCTATATGAATCTCGTAGAGGGTGTCCTTTCTCTTCTTATCGTTAAACCACTTCCTCAAATAATGTAGTGCGCCTTTGAGACTAACTAAAAAGTCGATCTGATAACATCAGAATCTAGAACATGTAACTCAAGCTAGACCACATATTTCCCCGGCTAATCTGGGTGCATGTGTTCCCTCCAGTGGATAGTAACACTACGGTATGAGTGGTCGACGGAGTATTACTCATCTGGTGCTAAGTTTCATAGCAGTTAATACTCTATTATAGATGTGATCTGATAAGAAAATGATGCTGCGAAAACACGGTTGGAAAGCTACCAAAAAAAGGAATAAGCATGCGAGGACCATACTGCTCCAAAAGCTGGCAAAGTGCTAGTTTGGATGAGGAGTGCATTGACAAATGTGAGGGCAAGTCTTAGAAGAGAGAACCAACAAAAGGTGCAATGCAACAGGAAAATATGGAAAAGGAAAGATGAAAGTGAGGTATGGAACCACTTGGGAACAGTATCAGACAAGTTAAACTAGTGTGCAGATTAGGACCTATAGACATGATCAACTCGGGACCTAGTGGCTTTAATGACTTCTGAGAAGAAAGGCAGCCAGAATAGCGTACTACAATAATTTAGGGACAAGAACCCTACAATAGCAACATAAAATGTACAAACTGGGACTTCTAAAGGGCACACAAACCTTGTTCCCATCAAAGGACTGTTTCTACCTTCAGCTCGTGGCCTTCTGCAAGAGGAACCATTGATAGAGGTTTCCATTCACAACTATGAGACCTTGGTCAGAAGAGGTACCATTGGATGTCACCTCATTGTAAGTGTCGGTTCTTGAACTCGTATTGTGTCATGCCTTCATGCTGCCAACAAAATTTTCCACCTGTAGCCAGTTTCCTTTTGCAAAACGAACCACCACGTGTAATTGCACCACAAGTAGAAGAGAAAGTCATAGTTGAAACCATTTCTATAGTATACCGACTGACCATTCCTACGATCGACACCTGAAACATCAAATGTAGCGGGCACTTCTGCTTTTAACATTGCAGTATGCTTATTAACCCTCAAACCTTTATGTTCCTCGCATCTCTTTCGGCCTAAACCAGGCTGCCTCGCGCAGATTGTCCCGTCTTCGAAGTATATCCCACAGATAGTATTGCCGTCCTTTGTGCCACAAGAACTCTCACCAGAGACTTGGAAATGCACTTGATCATCACAATGAATTCCAGGCTCCACAACAGCACCATGGACATTACGTTGTTTTCCTTCCATGACCAACTCAGAACGGATTCCACATATCTTCATTCCTTTATGCACTGCACACCTTTTCCTTCCTTGAACAGGTTCCTTACTACAAGAAGAGTCATCATCCAAGGCAGCTCCACAGGTAGTACTGAAGTCCTTAATTTCATCCAGGTCACTAACAATACTTGATCCTGTGCTTGGATCACTAATGCAAAATTTCCCTTCCTTTTTCAACTTTGAGCTGGAGCCATCGACTTTCATTCCCTTGTGCTCTGGACACCTCTTTCTTCCCTCAACTGGTGGCCTTGTACAAACAGATCCTTGACCTAGGGCCACACCACATATAGTAGTTGGATCTTCGTTAATGCCAGGTCGCAGCGGAACCAGTACAGGCCGTGATTTCCCAAATTTAAAAATTTGAGAGAAGATACCATGGTTCTCAAGATTAGTCAATAAAGTGGGTCCATTATCCAACACAAGTGGCTTGCAAGTTTTAATTTTGAGACCCACTTGCCCCTGACGGAAATTTTGAAGCTTCCTGACAATAGAGGTCAGGGTGGCACTTGAAGTGCCATGATCAAGTTTTTGAAGTATGTCATCAGGGCGACGTGCACTATTACTCCCTTTGTTCCATGCATAATCAAATGTGTCAAGAAGCTGACGTTCTGCTTTCTCAGCATCCTTTTTTTTATACATCTGGTTAACACGTAAGGAAGACAACCAATTAGTAACTGAAAACTTATGATGAGTCCATATGAATACAATCCAGAATCCCCACCCCTCCTTCCTCCATCACTCTCACAATTACAAGTCAATGGGGCATTATTTGAGCTAATAGTATGAAATTTCCACATACATATGTATGTTCTTTCTCTAGCACATTTTGTACCTACAGCACTAAACCCCTTAGCGAGCTTGCTAGCCTTGCCCTTACTATGACCAAGACAGGAAGAATCTAATGTAACATACTGATTGCACAATTCCCACATGTTCCTCCAGCGTTTAATAGCATGCACACAAGGGAAAGATTATGTGGAGTATGGGTATGGACACATTGATCAGGCATCGTAAATAGCAAACAATGCCACATAAGGACTGATGATGCATCACAACTGCTTATTACGTTTCATGTCATGTAGTTAGCATGAGCCCTAATAACATAGGCTAGCATTTGCCTATAATTAGAAGCTCAACATACAATTAGAGAAAATAAAAGAAAATGGTGAAAGGGCTACTTTTTAGTTTCTTGGTGGTTGTACAATCACTAGCGTGAGATCATTTACTGAAATGTTATTCAGCATTAGGGATTCATTTTTATCTCAAGCATATACTTGGCACACATAGAAAACATCAGTCACCTTCTCAAGTCAAAATGTGCATTCCACTGATCTTGAAAATAGTATATACTTACAGGAGCCCATCTATACACAATAGAGAACCCTCTGGAAAATATCTCTGTAAACAGTCCACCCCCTTTGCCGTCATTCAGCTCACTATTAGAGGATCCATTCTCCAAATGAGCACCTTCACGGCCATACTGCTGAAGTCTAGTCCTGACATTGTCAGCTTGGCCAAGATAGACAGGGATTATACAGCTCTTATCAAGCTCCCCAACGTCTCGCCCTGATCTGTATCCCAATACAGCTATGCCAAGCTCATAAAGTCCTGGACAGGAACTACAATTTGGGAGATTGTGGGTCCTGTACTTCTCCGCTCCTTCCTTCTTCAGTAAATAGTCTTCCCAATCGGACGACCCAATGAGAATCTGGCAGAAAACATACAAATGCATCAAAAATCAGAAAATTATGCAAAGAAGAAATAAACCAGAGAAAAGTATGCCTAAGAAGGATCCAGACTATTCTCGCAAAAGTCCTTCATATCACAACATGTTTCTAAAATAGTGGCGTTTTAGTACTTGCACAGAGCACAGCTCACGATTTCAAATAGACTGCTTTTTTATGTACTTAAAGTCTTTACAAAATGAAGGGTCGCGGGGGATCCAAAAGGGGAGATAATTGAACAAAACATATAGAACTTACAGTTCTTCATAAATCCACGGCAGTAGCACATGAGTGTTAGAAATGTCACTTTTTCATGTTCTTATGTACTACAGTATTTAACTAGACCAAAATGACAGAGCCATGGGGAGGGGGGCTGAACTTCAGTTAAAAATCAAATTTTGAGGGGGAGTTTGGTCATCCCTGACACTTCAATTGGCTCACATTTGGAGCAATTTGAAAAATTAGGCAATGAGCTCAATAATAAGTTTCAAGTTCTTGGGATTGTCATTTCAAGGAGATCATCAAATGACCCTTTGAAATGGCTCAAAGATCAAGTACAAAATGAAAAGCAAATGACGAATTCTAGCTTGATTGACGGCCAAACAGTGTTCAGCATTTTATGTTTCGACAGTGACAATGAAACTCTAAGCCATTATCTTCAGAGAAGCTCTAGGGCACTTTCCAATAAGAAAAATCCAGCGGAAATTACAAACTTCTTGGAACCCAGAACAAAACACAATGTTCCCAAGCTTGATGCAGCCAAAATGAGAACTTTTTGGACCTAATTATCATGGGAAAGTTCTCTAATCACTTATACTTTCATGTTCACTGCCATATGAATCTTAGAACTGAACCTCAATACCAAAAAAAAAAAAACTATAAAACACCCAGATAGCCATTTTAGGCTGAGTACAATCAAACATTATTAATCTTCAACACAGTTTTCAGCTAGTTTGCTCACACATCTCACATTTGAATCAAATGAACAGAATGCTGCATTTAGGTATAGTAAATCTCTGTATGCGTGTGTAGACAGAACATACCTTCCAATGAGAGAAAGCAGAGTCATGTTTGATATGCTTACAGTTTTCCCTCTTCAACCTGGTGCCAGTGAACACAGAATTGGTGTCACTGGCAGACATTTGCTATCACCAGTCCTCCCACCGAAGAAAATGTGAGCTTCACTTCTCGTACTAGCATTTCTGTAGAGTGATTACCATTGTGAGTCAAAAGGGTAAATTTGAAATCGAATATGGCCAAATGGGCATAGCTAGCTGAGCTAAAATTACAGAGGTAGATAGAAGTGAAGTATACGAACCGAGTTCGAGCCGAACATGGGTGTGTTCCAACTCGGTTTGATTAAGTTTAGACATGTTTGAACTCGGCTCGAGTTCGTTAAGAGCCGTTCGAACTCGGCTCGAGTTTCGCGAAGGTGAAACTCGGGCTTGGCTCGTTAAACTCGTTTAACGATACGAGCGGAACTCGAGTTTGGAAACTCGGAAACTCGGCTCGCGTTCGTGTTCAACCTCAATCAAATCCTTAAATTTACTCAATCGTTCAAGCAAATCAAAAACAAGAAGACAGAAATAAGCTCGCGTTCGTGTTCAACCCCAATCAAATCCCTAATTTTACTCAAGCAAATCAAAAATAAGAACAGAGAAATCAGAGAAAGCAAGTACACGATAGCAGATACAATGAGGGATGCAAAATAAAAACACTGTTAAAAGAAATCTCCATCGACGGCGATGAAGACATATACAACGGGTTGAGGCATGCCCTTTATGAATTAGCTCCCTCTTCACGCCCTTGGCTTTGCATCTTTGCAGTTCCGAAACATGGCTTTGCGGCTTCGTAACTTGAATCCGGCGACCTGGGCTGAATCCGATTGTGATGGCCGTCTGTGAAGAGAGAGAAGGGGGCTGTGCGATCTCTGTGTGAGAGATCAAGAGAAGGGGGGGCGGTTGTTGTGCGATCTGTGTGTGAGAGTGAGAGAGAGGGGAGGGGCAGAGAGTGTTTTAACAGATCGAGTATTTGAGAGAAGGAGGCGCTGTAGGCGGTGGTCTAGCCGCGGCGTGGGAGGTGATCTGGCCGGCGGTGCGGGGGGTGGTCTGGCCGGCGGCGTGCCTAGCTCTGTGATGGACAGACGGCCGGCGACTGATGAGAGAGTGGCCACGGGTTTGATGAGAGAGGGGGCACGGGTGAGAACTGAGGAATGTCTCTCGGATGAGATAAGGTAGAGATGTCAAACGGGCCGGGCTTGGGCCGCCCGGCCCGGTCCAGCGGGCTTTAAGCGAAATCGGGCCGGGGTCGGGCCAGAGCCGCAGCCATCCGGGCCGGGCCGGCTGAGGAGAAATCCTAGGCCCGGTCCAGGCCCTAGGCCCAATTTCTAGGGCCGGGCTTAAGCCGGCCCGGGCCCTTTTTTTTTAATTTTTTTTTAATTTTTTTTGTTATTCAATTTTAAATTTCATCTTTAGGCATGTCTAATTTTCAAATTTTGACAAATCTAATTTTTATCATTTTATTTCATTATATGTAATATTCATATATATGTATGTATGTATAGATATATTTATTTGTCTCTCATTTTATTTTTTGCTATATGTTAAATCTTTTCTTACTCTTCTTGGTGATCTTTATTAATAAAATCTGAACACATAACAATTATTACTATTTAAGAGATACTGTTTCTACTATTTGATATTTTACTTCAAACTAATTGGCCGAAAACCCGGGATTGATACATGTTAATTCCCGAGACGATCTTTAGTAACAAGTATAGAAAAATAAATGTGTTCATAGGCCCTCCTCCTTTTATCTGGGCTTGGGACCGGCTGCTTGTAAACAAACAGGCGAAGTTACCTATTTTTTTATATATACGAAAAATATATATCTTGCTTGTAAAAATTTATTTTATATATATGGAAAAAAAGTATATTTTGTGAAAAAATTTATTCTTAAAACTTAAGAGAAAATAAAAAGAAATTACCTAATCATCCGGAAGTACTTCAATATCCGAGTCACTGCTCTTCCTATCATCAATCGGTTTATCTTGCTCGCGGTATTTCGCATCAAGATAATCCTTCCAACATACACATAGCTCGAGCGACTCGGGGTTAAGACGACTCCTCCTGTCATCCAAAACCCTCCCGCTGGCTGAAAATGCCGACTCTGAAGCAACCGTGGAGGCTTGCACTGGCAGTACATCCCGTGCAATTTGGGATAAAGTTTTATACATGTTTTGATTTTGTTTCCAAAAATTTAACAAATTAAAATTAACCTGTTCTTGCATTGATAAATCAGAATAATGATCAGTATTTGCATATACACCAATCTCATTAAAAGAGGAAAAAGTAGACGAACCTGCCGAATTAGAAGTACCTTCACCTGGTAGTTGTCTTGCTACTAGATGTTCAAAGCCCTTAAGGTATGGCGCATAATACCTCTCAACAGTGGATGATGTAGCTCGCCCGCGCACGTCAGCAGAATTACGATAGAGGTTGAACAATTCCTCAAACCTCTTGCTCACTTTTGCTGTGAGTGCGGTTGTCTCCTCTGCTGTGTAGCACATTAATTTCGATATCTCTTGTATCGAGGCGTTCACGCCATGCAACTTTAACCTAGGATCTAAACAAGTAGCCACAGCAAAAATAACAGGCAGTCTACTCCAATATTTATTAAACTTTTTATCCATCACTTTTACTATTTCCTTAAAGGGTCCTATATATCTCCATTTTGTTAACATTGTAGCCATCTTGAGAATTTCTATTACAGCGAGAGGAGAGGTGGGATAGTACGTACCAGACAATAAATTGGTAGACGTGTAGAATACCTCCAAAAATTCAGCTAGGTATGTGGCCATCTGCCATTCCTCTTGAGTTGGCAAGCCGGCTGGGAACTGGGTTAGTAGAAAATGCGTATAGACTTCTCGGTATGCCAGAATGTGTAAAAGCATATGGTATGTAGAGTTCCACCTGTGGACCACATCTGTAACTGCTCTCCTGCGAGGCATATTATATTCAACACACAACGTTTTAAATTGTTGTGTTCTCGGACTCGAGCTATTAACATACGCTGTCATACCCCTCATTTTGACAAGAATATCTCCTGCAGCAGCTAAACCATCTTGAACAATTAAATTAATTATATGACAAACACAACGAACATGAAATAATTCACCAGAAAGTACAGGTTTGAGGCTCTCCTTTAAAGCATCAACAGCAGCTGTATTGTTAGAAGCATTATCAAAACTAATACTCATAATCTTATCCTTTAATTTAAATGTGGTACATGCTTTTAATATAAGAGTAGCAATGTTCATTCCATCATGCGGAAAAGGAAAGAGCTCGAAAGCGATGATTCTCTTGTGCATAACCCAATCTGCATCAATCCAATGAGCGGTCACACAAGAATAACTAACAAAAGTAAATGGAGATTGCCAAATATCAGAAGTAAGACTAACTTTACCGTCAAATTTATCGAAATAATCGATAAGGCGTGCTTTAGCAGCATTGTACTGTCGGAGTGCATCGGATCTAGTTGTGTTTCTATGAACCTTTTTGTACAAAGGTTGAACGTATGTGTTCATATATCTAGAGTGCTTAGGATTATCGGCAAAAGAAAAGGCTTGTTCATCGTGAATAACAAATTCAGCGAGACCGTCTCTTTGCTCTCGCTGATTATAAACAAATAACTTACCGTCAAAAGATAACTGCGTTTGGGTAGGTTCGACGTGGCCTTGTCGAGGTGCACACAGAGGGTAATGCCTGTTAAGATGTCCATTACCACTACCAGACGAAAATAATTTAGCGCAGTACTTACATCGAGCTTTTCGGATGCCGTCCACCGTAATTACATCGAAATGATTCCAACACTCGGCTTTCTTTTTTTCCCCTTTTGGACTTCTGGCTCATTACCGGAGGCATTGCTCGGCCCTTCTTCATCATGACCAGGCATAGGGTTGAGATTATGCCACGGAGTAGTAGCTTCGCCAACCGAGCTGCGTCCTTGACTATAATGCGGGGGGTCTTCATCAGGCGTGTATTCAAAATCTGGAATGTTTTGATTGAACTCCCAATTGGCTTGGGTATCTATCATACAGCCTGTACTCATTCGTCCAGGAACGAATGGTTGTGTTGGTGCTTGGATTGGTGTTTGTGATGGCCGTGGCGCTGGCGCTTGTGCTTGCGATGATGATGATGTTTTTCGTGATGATGATCCACGCCTCAGTTTCTTCAATAATCCAGCCATATTTCACGCTAAACTTTTTTACTAGATTGGAAATAAAATTAGTAAGAGTAACTAAATACACAAGTATAAGAGTAGTAATAAGAAATAACAATTAAAAGAATGAACGAGTAACAAATATTAATCACTGAGGATAATTCTGAAATTGGAGAGAGTTAATAATTAAAAAGCATTTAGTAATAGTAATTAATAAATAAAAATTCACTAATTACTAATTACTAAACAAAAGAATTAGAGAGTAACAAATTAATAAGAGTAGTAGTTAGTAATTAAAATTTAGCAAGAGTAGTAATTAATAAACAAGAGTACTAATTAGTAAATACTAGTAGTAATTAGCAAGAGTAGTAATTGGAGAGGAAAATAGTAGCAAAGCTTGTAGAAATATAGAATGTTTAGATAAGAGAGAGTAAGAAGATTGGTGTGAAAAATTAGAGAGAAATGGTGTGAATTTATAGATTTTAGAAACTTCACAAAAGACCAAAATACCCCTAAAAACTATCCGTTTATAGTTGTTGGGGAGGGTAAGAGTGTAAAAACCTTTAAAGGAGTTGAAAAAATTAAGTTAGACTAAAATACCCCCCAAACTAGCCGTTATATTGCTGTTGGGGGGTAAAAGTGGAATTTTGGGGAATATATCCGTTGGAGGAAAAGGGGGGGGGGAAAGGGGGGGAAAAACAAAAAATTCAAACAGGTGGGGTGGGGCCGGAACCGGGCCAAAACCGGGTCAGGGCCGGGCCTGGCCCGGGCTTTCCCCCCAGATTTTCGGCCTGGTCCAAGCCCAGGCCCTAAGCCCCTTTCCTCCGGGCCAGCCCTGTTCATGAACGGGCCGGGCCGGGCCGGGCCGGGCTTTTTTTGGGCTGGGTCGGGCCGGGCCGCGGGCCGCCCGGCCCGTTTGACATCTCTAATAAGGGAGGGGAAATACACAGACCATAGGCTTCCACGTCCCGACACACTTCATATTTTGTGTAGGTATTAATATAAGGACTAATTACACTTATATCCCTGAGGTTTGGAGGTAATTATAGGTCAGGATAATAGTTTGAACAAATTACACTTGTGTTCATTGACCAAACGGAACCCTAAAAATCCTAATGGTTTTAATAAAATAACTTTATTGCCCTTATGTTATAAAGTTATTTTTTAAAATGTCATTGTCCATTGTCTCTTTTGCTCCTCTCAATAATATTATCCCAATTAATGCAATTATTCCCCCCCCAAGCCCATTCCCGCAGCACCCCTTCGCTTGTGCCTCCCCCTTCCCCTTTCCCATCGCCCGCATCGCCTTCACTGATAGATCGGAAAATGAGGGGTGGTTGACCTCGAGATGGCGCCGGTGATAAATTCCAGGCGGTGGTGGCAGCGGCGGCAGCGGCACGATGGTTGCGGAAGCGTTGGTGATGGCGCTCAGTGAAGGAAATCCGGAGTTGATCGCCTGTGATGGGGCTGCTGACCGGAGTTGCTGGGCGTCGACAGGTCTGTCGGCAACATTGATCTGACAGTTGCAGTGGTGTAGCGACACAGTGGCTTCGGCGCTATGCTAGCAGAGGCTCGATAAAGGAGCATTTCGGTGAAGGCGCGGGGATCGGAGTTAGTCGTCGGCGACCACTTGTGCGGCCGGTAGTGGGGCTGCCGGCGAGTTGAGGGGCGAGTTGGGGGGGGGGGAGACAGTGAAAATTAAGGTTTAAAGTATTAATTTAAAATTTAAAACCCTTTAAAATTTTTAAAAATTACTCAGTATATACAGTACAAGGGTAGTTTTGTCATTTTAAAAATACTTATTGCTGACATCATTAAAAAAAGTACACTTTTTGGACGGAAACTTGACGGATGGACAGGAGTGATACATTTGAAACACTTTTGGTCACGAAATGTTACATTTTGAAACTCAGTGTCCTTGACTGTAATTATCCCCTAACCTCAGGGATATATGTGTAATTAGCCCTTAATATAATGTAAAGAGTAAATGAACCGTGTTCTTTTATAAGACTCGGTTCGTGTTCGGCTCGTTAAGTAAACGAGCCTTCTTGTTCACGAACATAAATAAACAAACATCATTAAGTTTAAACTCGGCTCGTTTAATAAACGAGCCCTAAAAATGTGTTCGTGTTCGGTTCACCTATTACATGAACGAACACGAACGAGTTTTAAAGAGAACGAACACCGAGCTGTTCGTGAACAACTCGGTTCATTTACAGCCCTAGAAGTGATTGATGGGTAATCGGTGATTTCATCGAGGCGACTCCAAATGAACTTGCAGAAGACACATGATATGGCGAGCACGGTGATTCGGTATGGAGGCTGAATATCAAACCGAACCGACTAACCTCAGTTTGGAAGGAAAAAAAAAATCGAACCGTGATTGAACGGTTTGGTTTCTACGGATTGAACGGATCGCGATTTGGACGGTTTAATCGGTTTGGGCTAAACTCAATTTTGAAAAAGTTTAGGCCCACAAATTAATAACTTATATATGCTAATAAGGTCCAAAAAATTTAGATTTTTTTTATCATAATTAATAACACTTAGTGAGATATAGGTGGCGAGTGAAAAATGTAAGTTTATGTCAATGGATTTAGAGTTTATCCCATTTTATATGATTAGTTAGATAATTAAGGTTAGTAAAAAATAACTTGGATTAGGTAAATATATAAATATGTTATGTTATATACGGTTGATTTGGTTTACGTGGTTTCAAAAAAATTTGAACCGAAAAGACCGAACTGAATGTACGGTTTGAAAAAAAAAATCGATTGCTTTTTAGATCGGTTTGAAAATATACGGATTGGTTAGATCGGTTTCAACGGTTTAAATGTTCACCCCTGATCCGGGTACGATTCTAACTTGGGGCAAATTTGATAGTATTACACTGTTGCTTGTTGATGTTGGTTCAAGTATGATCTGATTCATGGTCAAAAACAGCTCTCTTTGCACTAACTAAGACAATATATTACATTGTTACTGCTGGTTCACATATGATCTAACAAAAGCAGAGACGAAAAGAGGCGTAAACTTCAGTCTTATATGGTTAGATCATCGATCTAAATTATAGTACAATAATTTTAACTAGCTCGGTCTTAAGAAGATACGACTGGAGCATTATTTGCAATGTACAACTTTTATTGCAGAGCGTACGACCTTATAAGAGGTGTGGGAAAGCCATTTCTCATGTCTAAATGGCATTCACAAGCTTCAAATAGCGATAGTTGTTAAGTAAAAAGTAGCGACATATTCTTAGGCCAAAACTAGAAAGTCTTCCCCACGACATCAAATAGATAGGGATTAATAAGAACATGTCGACAGAATGTAAACAAAGGGTCTAATCAGAAACTTTGTGGACAATCTTGCTATATTTTGCATCCGGCTGGTGTGATGTGATTTTATTAGTTATTATCTTACACGGGCATTATTGAGGTGATCCCTCTTTAAACTATGGTCGAGCAATTAAACTATTCTAATCTGTAAAATTGAACTGACCGATCTAGCTGATTAGGAACTTATATTAAAATAATTGATTTTTTTTTTAGCCTGCATGTTCGGTTCGGTATGGTTTGATTTTTTGTAAGACATTTTTATATCAAACCATATCCTACATATATGAGTTGTAATCTAATCCTAGTTTCTATCTAGATTTTATCCTACTTATGATTTAACCAAGAACATATGTAAGAAATCTAAACCCTAACTTCAAAAGGTAGGCTTCGTGATCATATATACAACCATGGCCCAATAGCGAATGGAGAGGCCCAAACAAGTTAAAAAAATAATAATAAGCCCAAATCGATCAATCCATTCAAACTTATCATCTTGATCCGTCCAAACCGTTAAAATCGAATCATTCAAGTACTTTTTTTTTTCTTTTTCAGATCGGTACTGGTTTGGTACTCGGCTTCCAAACTGAACCAGTCGATGCTCACCCCTACTCCACACCATTGCAAAGGAATATGACACACTCTTGCTATAGTTTTTACACCGCAAACCCCACTTTTGTCGCCATAAATCTTTCGGTACTTTTATCAACCCTTTTAGTGACATTTTTGGATCCTTAAGGATAGACCCAAAATTTCCGGTCAATAATATTAAAATATTTAACTTGGAACAATTATCAACAGGTTCCGCGGTTACTCAACTGGGCCGTAAATGGTAAAGCCCGAGAACCAAGCCCATTTGACAACAAAGCGATTCAGTTAACCGCCCACAAGTCCAGCCCGACATGAAAGCCCATTGTGATACTTCCACCATGGGCTCTGATGAGGGTCCATTGAAAGGGATTTACTAAAATGCCACTCCCTGTCCAAAAATAATACAGCAATCTCTATCAGAACTACTACTTATTAATTAATGTTTGTCAAAAGCAAAAGACAATGCTTGAATTTCATCTTTTGCCCTTGGATAAGAGGACGAAAAGTCACTTGTCATAAAAGTAGCAAATCTAGTTTTGGTCAAAAAGGGTGGTTAATGTGTATTAGTCGAGCGTTCAAGCGACAATTATTATAGAACGGTAGAAACGCGGTTCGGATATGTTTATTTTGAAATAGAGAGAGTATTTAATTAATCTTTGGGGTATAAATGGGTAGAGTTAATTACCCATTTAGAAGCTCAGATTTTTGCAGTTTACAATTATGCATGTATCTTTTGTTTCTCTGGTAGATGTAATCGATAACGTACTTTTGGATTCGAATTTAGACAACTATTGAGCTTTAGGCACTGATCCTTCAATGTAGCAATGACGGATTCCGTGTTTTTAAAATGTCTTTGCGATGTGTTTGTCACTATTGCTAGATATGAACAGATACATTTTGAACGATGATGGTCGTGAAACTCAAATAGTAACTCTTTTTTCAAATTTGGGACTCTTCAAAACAGCCCAGAAAATACTCCTCCCTATGTTCCTCTAGATTGCCATGGCATTGCATGAGATGAACAGGCTAAGAAACTCTGAAATACAGTACACACTTGTTGTTAACATGCTTGCTAATAATCTAATCATTCTCACAATGATTACTAGCAAACTAATCATTGCCATCAAAAAATTGAAAATAAGGTAAATTGCACAATGGTCCTCTTATTATAACCTCTATTTCTACATCGTCCTTGTCCTTCTATTTTGGTTAGATTCATCCTCAAAAAAAAGCTTTTATATGTGTTCTAATTGGTTCTTCCTGTCAGTTTAGTTCGTTAAGTCAAAATTGTAACTTTCGTAACTTATAACTGTCTTTCTCTCGCTTCAAACATTTCGTTATCTAGTCACGACCTAATAACTATGTGATGAAAGGAAGAGCTCCCACCTAGTTAGTTACTAGGGTGATGAAAGTGGCCATTGTCACCATATGTAATGCCTAGAACTCCTTATATTAGATTATATTTAAATAGCTCTTTTGATGTTTTGTGAAAAAGACGGTGCATGTTCCCTATTTTCTCATTCCATTTTTGGTAATATTGGACCATCTTTCCACGAAATATTGTTCACACATTCGTTAAAAGTAAATCACACGCCATTCTTGGAACCCACTTCACCCGCGATTAGATAAAAAGTATCGAGGGAATGGTAGTTGTACCGTGATTAGTCCTACTTCCGTTTTGTTCGGTTTTAAATATCATTCTCCATCGTCTTTTCGAGAACATAAAAATGAAAAACAACAAAATGCTTACAGAGTATATAGCCGAAGAAACTATCCAAGAACTTTGACAACCCAAAGAACCAATATGATGGGAGCATGCAAGTTAGAGGGTAGGGGCCAAGACTTCCCCTTGCTACGTGCATGACACACATATGGAACGAGACAATCTGAAAACAGAAGAACCATCAATTCTTAACAGCTGGTACCAGAATAGTTCAACCTCGGAACATAATCACATGTATGTTTGTTTCCTTTGTTGGCTTTTGTTCTTAGAACAAGTCTGTGTCACTGTCCAAATGGAGGTCCAATTGATCATTTCAGCAGTCAACTGTGGCCGTTACTGTGCAGACAGTAAAGGGGAGCTCCCACGCCGGTCACTGTTCTGCCCTTATCTTGGCAGTGAAAGAAGATGGCTAAGCATGCAGTGGATCCCATCCCACAACTGGCCATGTCAATCAAGCTGATTAAACTTTTCAAGACCTCTTCTTTTTGCCATCTCTTCCCCTTCATCCTTTTTGGATGTTTGATTGAAATGAAATTCAAATTGTTTCTCCAAACGCAAAATCAGTTTACCCATTACAACTTTCATGTGTTTCTGCTTTGCTGGTGTTTGAAACTCTTAGGCATGACTAATCCTCGTGATACAATGTGGCGACTGCATCTCGTGAGGGGTCGTTAAGGGGTTGCAACACATGACATCTTTATATGCCTAGAATACACTTGATTCGAAACGAAATATCCGACTAAAGATAGCAGTTCTTTCGTGAGTGAGAACCAGCTTATTCTAAATCAACGAGTGAATTTGTTAATTCTTTCGCGCAATACTAGATAAAAGATTATCCGTTGTATAAGGATTATGTTTAAGACTTGAGGACACAAAGAATGGTTTCTTGTGACAACCATTATAGAATAATGATTCTATTGGCACTTCTCTATTTACTAACTTAGGTACTGATAACAAAAGTGTGCAATTATGAGTCTTTCATCAATGAATGCACAATCAATGTGATTAACAAGATATAGTCAATGTAAAGACCGACTATTAATTTTCATTACTTTATGAAGACATTCATACAAGCATGATTACAAATTGTCCCTAAGATTACATACTTGGACGTTTACTCATAAGATTACGATAGTCAAACCTAAGCAAGAAAACTATTGTCTTGATAAACAATATAATTGTTACGATCAAAGAATGCCCAACTTGGACTTGACATAAAGAAATTGATCACAGTCAAGCAAAGAAAACTAATTCTAAGATTATCCATAAGATTACGAGAGTCAAACATAAACAAGGAAAATGTTGTAGCGATAAACAAGATAATTTCTACAATCAAGCAACTCTCAGCCTGGACTTGGCATAATGAAATTAATCACCGTCAAGCAACGTAGTAAACAGGTCGACTTTGGCAAAAAATTTAGCAAGCGTGATTAAGTCTTATTAAAGTTCCCCATAAAGAAAGAGATAAAAGTTATTCACAAAGTGAAGTGGACAATGGGAAAAGCTGAATGCCGAGATTCACAAAGTGCACGAGAGAACAATAATAGGTTGTTTGAGATTGATTCTCAAAATTAGATTTAAGTAGATTAAAAGTTGTTGAAGGTGTTTGGATAAAAAGATATTAAAGTAGGTTTAATGGGATAAAACTACCATAGAGTGTATTCAAATTGAAAGGGAACATTTAATGTATGTTTATATGTGAAGATGTTTTGGTAATTCTCTTGGTCAAAATTGACTCTCAAAAACTGATTAAAATCAGAATCTAAGAAAGACGATTTTGATTTAATTAGTTTTGAGCACATTAAAGCAAATTTAATCAGTTTATTATTTTTTTGCCAAACATTTCAAATCTAATTTAAATATGAATTTATCCAAATTTGACCATTTTAGAATCAATCCCAAACACCCTCCAAAGGATATATCGAGTTCATATTCATGGAAAAGAGAAATTTGTTGATCGACATGTATAGACGATAGTAAAGACGCGAGTCCAATTTTACAGACTACACCAAAGACGCTAAGTGATGTGTTCAAACTGGACATGAAATCTAGAATAGATATCATTTAGATTCACATACTAGACGAGAAAAAAGAGGATCCAGATTCACAGATTAGACAGAAGAAGATAATGAATGTGTCCAAATTAGAAATCAGACATAGAATAAGAAAAAAAAACGTGCACTTGAATTTAACAGATCGAATGCAAATAGGCAAACACATGCGAATCCATATTCATAAACTGGATAAGAGGAAGACCAAAATCTAACACGATCAAGGTGCAAACGGAATTACACTAACGTAGGTGCAAGGATAACTAAAAAGGAAGCAAATGTGCCAGTAACGGGTCGAGGTTTACATGCAAGACCTCGAAAAAAATGCAAAATTTTGATCGTTATTACGGTGGATCAAACTTTAAGAAAATGATAAAAAAATTGGTGGAACAAGCGACATAAGGCCGTTGTCGGAGTTGTGAAAAATAAAAAGGACTCTCAAAGATACCATGATAAAGAGGTAGCAATGTGAAAAGTAACTATTGTTTCTCATTAGTTTGTGAATGTTTACACAAGTACAATCATTAATTGCTCCTAAGACTACATAACTGACTGACTTCTTGTTGACCAAGAAGATATCTTGTATATCAATAAAATAGCTTCCATATTAAGGTTTGACTCTCTTAATCTTAAGAATCAATTATGCTATTTAGATTACCCCTACAACTACACAAGATATGTTCTTAGGAGTAATCACTTATGTAACAAGAAAATACAAAAGATATAATATTTTGGTACTCAAGAAGTCAATCAATCATGTAATCTTAAGAAGCAATCTTAAAAGTAAATTGTATTTGCATTAATTACAATGAACGTAAGAGTTGTTTAATACTTCCATTATTAATTAACATCAGGCACAAGATTCCATCTCGTTTATACACAGAAGAAAGAAGCAAGAGCTGACTTTCCTTGGGATCAAGCTACCTGAATGCGTCCATTAGAGTGTGTGCTAGTTGCAGAAGAAGGTAAGAGAGACGAATAGAGAGAGAGTGACTTTAAGGAGCATCCAAAATAAATCAGTTTGTCTTCAAGTGAGGCTTGTGGGATCAGCAAGTGACCCTTTTGGGTGTTAATTATGGGATCAAGAAAGTGTCGTTGCGACAAGCTTCGCCAAGCCTGTTTGGCTCTCGCTTTCTTCACCAGTATTCCGTGATACCTTGCTAATCCCTTTTTGTCACCTTCCTTTTGTTTTAGAGTAGCTGCATTATGCAAAAACTGAACACCCCCCAGCACTAAATGTGATATGAAACAACAGAACAGAGCTTGCAGGCTTTAGGTGTGAACATGTTTCCTTTTGCTGCCTCTTCTTTTATCACGCATTTTACGTGAATCCTTTTGCCTGTTTACCACTTTCAGTTATTGAGCATTTTAAGCTGTTGATTCTTTTTAACGTTGGTGGCATTTTGCTAGACCCTTTCTGTTATATCGCTTGCGCTGCAATGGGTTTCAAGAATCGGGTAAATTGAACGAATTGGCTGATGTGGGTTTGAGTAGAGTCTGCACCAAAAGAGTTGTGAAGAGACCAATTTAAGCTGTTCCATTTAGATCTTAGTGGCATTAAGGTAGACCCATTTCTTATCTTGCTTGCGCTGTAATGGGTTTCAAGAGTTGGGTGAGCTGAGCAAATTGGTTGATGTGGGTACGAATATGTGCAGTCTGCAGTTATAGAATTCTAGTGGCATTGGGTGCATAGAACAACTTGGTTGATGTAAGTTCGAGTAGTTCTTGATTCTGCAGCTGAGAAGTTGTAGAGGGGTCATCTTTAGTCTTAACTTGGCGGCGTTTGTGGTAGACCCTTGTGGGTATGTCGCTTGAGCTGTAATGGGTTTGGAGAATTCGGTGAATTGAGCAAATCTGTTGGTGTGGGTTTGAGCATTTTTGATGTTATAAGATGAGTCACCGGCAAAAGAGTGGTAAAGGGAAGGTCTCGGATATGGTAGAGAGGGTTGTGCTTGTTGCTGTGAGAGCATCTAAGGAAATTTCAAGAACTGCTTTGGTGTGGGCTTTAACTCATGTCGTTCAACCAGGCGATTGTGCTAAGTTGCTGGTGGTAATCCCTGACCACACCTCAGGTAATTCTTTGTGCTTATATCTGAATGTATACGATGACCGCGTTTTGTTCATTTTGAAATGAATCTACTTTAACTTTGATCATGGCCTTCTTTACCTTAACTCCTCAGAGAATGTAGCAAACTGAGCTAATGCTATTGCCAAAGAAAGAAATCTTTCTATGCCTCTCCCAGCAGTACACTGCTTTCTGGAAGTCCACCTTTGCTTTTACAATATGTGGTTTCTGTTCTGACAGTGCTTATTTTATCTTTTTGGGTGCCTTACTTGTGCCTTACAACTAATATTGCAGCTAATTTATGTGGGCTGCCCTTGGTTTGCAGTGGCAATCGAACATGAGAAGATGCATACATGATGATAGTTAGTTTGCTCTATAACTGATCAGATCCTGATAATCCAAGACTAGCTATATTGAGTCGGCGATAACAAAATGATACGTCCACCAACATCGGACTTACGTATGGACGTTTAGTTCAAACTTCAATTGAGAGATGCATTTGATTTTCCGTGTCTCTTAGCAAATTTGATGAAGATGATAGTATGCTACAACATCTGTTATTAAGTTAGAGCACAGAAGTTGGTCAGGTTTATTTATGCATGTTCAGCATACCGTACTTCTTTTTCCTTACTAACAACCTAACTGATGTGAACCATTGTAATAATAACAAGATTCAAGATTGGTGTGCGAGGGCTCACAACTTTGTGTACATCTAGGCCCAATGAATAATGTTGTACATGTTTATACTTTCGTCTGGCTTCGAGCCTGCTACGGTTGCATATATTCTACCCTCGCGAGACACCAGCAATGGCAGGAACCTCGTCAATGGGCCCGCCTTTGTCTGGCTCTGTTCGGTAACTTCACTTCTCTATCAGTGTTTATGACATCTGCAACCATTTATTTAATCAGGTAAAAGATTATGGGGCATCCCAAGATTCAGCAGTGATTGCACTACTAGTCAGTGGAGAAATCTCTCGGGAACGATATCAGATCAGAAGGATGACATTGCAGATTCGTGCTGCCAGATGATGCTTCAACTTCATGATGTTTATGATCCAGACAAGGTCAGTGCAACTATTAGTTCTATTAACTTTAGCTCCCTCATGCTCATGTTGTGGTACTGAATCCTACACTAATTCAATTCCTACTTACAGATAAAGCTCAAGATAAAGGTTGTCTCTGGCTCAACATGTGGAGTAGTGACTGCGGAAGCTAAGAAGGCTCAAACACACTGGGTTATATTGGATAAGTAATATACAGTACGAATCTTTTTTGCATTTTAGGTGTGTGGAAGTGTTGTTCAGTTTCTCGAATATAGCCATGAGATTTTGTTTCCACAGAATTTTTTAGTCAAAAATTTCTTTCAGACATTCCTGCCTTCTTCGCCTTGGATTGGGATTCGAATTAAATGATTTGACATTTTTGGTTGATGAAAACTTTCTTCACCATTTAGGCTGAAAAGAGAGGCAAAACTTTGCATGGAGGAGCTGGAATGCAATGTAGTTGTAATGAAAAAGTCTCGTCCAAAGGTGCTCCGTCTAAATCTCGTTGGATCACCTAATATGGAAACTGAGGTGGCATCCGAATCAGAATCATCTGCGGAACATCTGAAAAGCGACTACAATCTGTGGAAGCCAACCCGGGTGCCAAATGTTACTCCAGCAAGTAGTCCAGAGCACTCGTTCACCACCACTGATGTTGGAACATCTTCAATATCAAGCTTAGATCTTGGGGCTTCTCCATTTTTCATCTCGGAAATGAACTGGGATAGGAAGAAAGAGGGTCTATCATTTCAAGAAAAAAATTATGATCTTGATGGCTCTGACTCTGACACAGACAGCGAAAATCTAAGTTCTCCCTCGACAAGTTTATGTTCCCAGCCATGGAATGCAGATGTTCGTAGTTCTGCTGCTAAAGTTTCAAAGTATTGTATGGAAGGTCTACAGAGACCCAGCGGTAAGGCTTCAGATTCCCCGTCTATAGACTTGTGGGGGAAATTGTCTGAGCTTGATCGCAAACATGAAATCGGAGTGCTTAACGACAAGCTTAATCTGGACTTGAGAAAGAGTGTGAGAGAAATGATATCATTAACCCGAAATGCGCCTCTTGAACCTCCTCCACTGTGTTCAATATGTCAGCACAAAGCACCGGTATTCGGAAAACCTCCGAGGTGGTTCACCTATCCTGAGCTTGAACATGCTACACGTGGATTCTCTAAAGGGAATTTTTTAGCTGAAGGTGGATTTGGTTCTGTACACCGAGGAGTCTTACCAGATGGGCAGGTCATTGCTGTCAAGCAACATAAATTGGCAAGTTCTCAGGGTGATAAAGAATTTTGTTCAGAAGTGGAGGTCCTAAGTTGCGCACAGCATCGTAATGTTGTGATGCTAATTGGATTCTGCGTGGAGGATCAAAGAAGGTTGCTAGTATATGAATACATTTGCAATGGATCCCTGGATGCTCATCTTTACGGTAATTGCATTCCTATCTGCATCACTACCATTTTTTCGGGGGGAGGAGTGGTGGGGCGAGATGGGGGGGGGGGGGGTGTGGTGGTGGTGCCGCGCTCTTGATTATTTTATCTACTACTGCCATAGAAAAGGAAATGAAAGAATCAAATCGATAGATGGCCTAATGCATCAAACATGTGAAGCGGCCTTTTGTTATCTTGTTGCCTCCTATTCATTTTAGTATTTGGACCGTCTGAAGGTGTGAACCATGCCCTTTCTTTGCATAGTATAGTGAGTGAGTTGTTTTGTTAAATTCATGTAGAATATAAAGTAACCCTTTCGATGGCGTTATTCTGATGGTTTTGCTGATCAACTGCTACCTTTTCTTGGGATTGCAGGACGGTATGGGGAGTCACTGGAATGGCCAGCACGACAAAAGATTGCAGTTGGAGCTGCTCGAGGGTTAAGATACCTTCATGAAGAGTGTAGAGTGGGCTGTATTGTCCATCGTGATATGCGGCCAAACAATATTCTCCTCACTCATGATTTTGAACCATTAGTATGTTCATCTCCTATTCTCATCCTTTTTGTTTTTACAAAGTGACTTTGTATTTGCATCTTTTGATCTTCTATAAGTGAAAAGACCATCTCCCGTGCAAAATGAAGTGGAACACTTTCGGGTTTGAACTTTAAAGTGCTTTAATATGGTTGTCATTGTAACAACACTGAACATTTGCATGTTGATTTGGGTCCTTATAGTTGAGTGTCTACTGTCGATGCTCAATGCTCATAATTCGCTGCATTGGGCAACATTGCATTTGTCATTTTGCAGTCTAGGCCTATCATAGCAAGCCTGGTTCGCAGTGTACATGTTCACTTAGACTATGCAGTTTGGAAGTGCATAATGTGTATATGAAGTGAAATCTGACATTCCTTTCCTTCTTGCTTCCTATCTCCATCTTCTTTTTCCTTTTTCTTTCTCCTTTTATCTTGTATAAGGTTGGAGACTTTGGACTGGCAAGGTGGCAACCGGATGGAGACTTGGGGGTGGAAACACGAATAATTGGAACCTTTGGGTAACCATGAAAAATGTCCTTCTGTTCATATAGCTTACCTGCTGCTAACTTGCAAACTTATTCATCCAAGCCTTTTTTATCTTAGGTACTTGGCTCCAGAATATGTACAAAGTGGTGAAATTACTGAAAAAGCTGATGTATATTCCTTTGGGGTTGTATTAGTGGAACTCATCACAGGGCGAAAAGCTATCGATATAAACCGGCCCAAGGGCCAACAGTGCCTAACAGAATGGGTATTAAGTTCTTGTAAAGTTCAAGTCTATGTTTATTGCATCTTTCAATACACAACAGACACTCTTGAGATGGTGAAAGTTTATTCCTCTTATAGGTCTGCATAATATAAATAGGACCATGATAGTAATAATCCTAGTCTATAAAATGAACTTTTGCTAAATTTGGTGGTGTTACTGGACAATCACGCTTTCAATGCAGTTGTCTGCTATAAAAAAAAAATCCGAATCTTGCTGGAGCATATTAAGGTAGAATTCTTTGTTAATTACTACCACAGTCTCCAGATAAATTCATTGTAAATCAAGTTAAAATTGTTGTTATTCTTAGACTTTTGAGTTCGGAAAGGCATTACGATCTCCCCTGTTTGTTGTTTACTGGTGTAAACAGAGTTTAAAAGTCAATGTGCTTGTTTATTTGTGTTTTTCTATCCAAAAGCGTTTAGGTATAAATCTCAGCTTATGGTTGTCTGCTTTTATTTGGATTAGGCACGCCCTCAGCTGGAAGAGAACGCCATTGTGGATCTGGTTGATCCATGCTTAAGGAACTGTTACTCAGAGGAGGAGATTTATGGTATGGCACGTTGTGCTTCCTTGTGCATTCGTCAGGATCCTCATTCAAGGCCCCGCATGTCTCAGGTTGGGAAATAAGTCTCTTTTAAAATTGTAGGTACCTTATAAACACAAAAATGGAACTTATTCTAAGTATAATGATTGAAACTGGGTAGGTTGATTAACTGTCCTAATCTGAGATTCTGTCAGTGTACCTGAGACCTAGATGCCACTTACAGACTGGCCAGTCACATCTTGTTCCAAACGATGTGTTTGGCTTTGATCCTTAGCACACCAGGGTTAGGACTAAGTCAGTATAAAGCTTAGACGCATTTTTAGGTTGTGCATAGATGTAGAGGATGTTTATGGAAGGAGAAACATATCTACTGGTTCTTAGAAGTGAATATATGTGCTCATGAGACCAAGTTATAGCATTCCGCACTTGCTTGCTTTAATTCTGCATTCACCCAACTTATTGATAGTACTCTCAGTTACTTGCATCTATTGTATTTCCTGCATTTACGCACCAAAGTTTCATACTTAAATCAACTCTATCAGAGTTTGGTGAAAAAATTTAAAGGTCTCCAGTTACTCGATTTTTGCAAGAAATGGCAATTAGTCGTAAGTGTTGACGGTGAGTATGGCTGATGCTACAAGAAGGAAGAAAACCAAAATTTTTGTAAAGGTGACAGTGAAGTAAGATATGGGCTTTCTACTTGACAGTATAACAGGGGAAATGATTTCACACAGCCTACTCAGATAGGTGAAAGATACAAATAGGTTGAGTTTCAGTTTCTATAGCAAAAGGGTCTAATATACATTGGAGTAACCAGAGTTCTCACCTTCCTTTTGACTTGTCTTGGACTAATACCTCTGGCTATTCAGCATCAAATGAAAGCACTGAAGACTCATTGTTGATGTATGTTTATTGTTTTCTTTTCAGGCGCTCTGGATGCTGGAAGGGGACAATATCATGTAGACTATTTTGTCAAATTCTCTACTTGATCTCAGAAAAATGCTGTACAAGGAGGGTGGAGGATATATTGTTTCTGTATAGAGTGAAAGTTAGAGGGAGATTTATATTGTGATTATATATTCCTGGTGAAGGAGGGGCAAAGGGTGTTAAAGGCATGCTGGTGCAGGAAGGAGGCCTGTATGTCTACCATTTCCATTGCCTGAATTTAATTCTTGTTTTCACTTCATAATTTTTGTTTCTCTTTACCTTTACCTTTTCATTTCTCTTTTTCTTTTTCTACTCCGTAAGAGAAGAAAATGCTTTTAGAAGGAAAGTTTTCAGAAGGCAAAGTCTAGCCGAACAAACTTTGGCTCCAACTCATTGTAGGAATCTTCCTACAATCTCGTATATAATGATAATTAATAGTAGTTAGATGTTTGACTTTTTTTACAACACTTTTAGCGACAATTATTAGCAGTAGTTTTTTAATGTCACTAAATAATAGTCACTAAAAATATTTAGAAATAATTGATTGTCGCTATATAGAGGATAAGAGGAAGATTCCTATTAGAACCTGGATGTGAGCCAAATTTTTTGATATTCCTTAACACGGTCTTTCCAAACAACTGTTCCAAATTTTTAGTCTAGCTTCCTTGTTGAATAGCATTATTAAGATTTATCGTGAGTCATGCACTATTTTTTCTTTCTTTTTGTTACTAATAGTAAAAGCTATTTATTGATTTTTAAGAATCTGACAAAGCCGTCACAACTATATATAACTACACTAGTACAAGCCAAATTGTGTCGAGTTATATATTGTCTACATTGACGAAACTGATCTATATAGTAGTATCTTATCTTAGGAGGTAGTTCAATTCGTAAATAGAAGTGATCTTGCTCTACGCCTTTACATGCCAAAGTTGTTAGGAACACTGCTTCAATTGATAATCTTTTACGTTAGAGTTTGATACTACACGATGAAACTCTTTACTAACATATCAAATGCCTTATAGCACAGCCGATGCACTAATTAGCTCCCGTCTGGCCCCCAGGCGTTTAGATGCGTGCATTACTCTTAATTAGACACAGAAAAAATTTGGCTGCTATCCGGGTTGAAGGAATATTCCTCCTACCCCTCATGTAGCGACAATTGATGGTTGTTAAATGTTTTTAATGACTTTTATTTAGTGATGTAAAAAAAGTGCTGTTAAGAGTTGTCGCTGAAAATGTCAACAGAAAAGTCATTAAAGATATTTAACGGCTATTAATTGTCACTATATATGGAGTTAGAGGAAGATTCCTACAACTGGGGTAGCAGCCAAAATTTGTTCATTAAACTATCCCTTCACTATCCAAAAAAGGTGTTTAGATAGTACTTTGTCACACTTATAAAAAATAGCACAAAAATTTATAGCACGCAATTCTAGAAGAAACTTATAAAGACTATGATTGGAATCAAATCTTTTTCCCTATTAAAATTTTGTGCAATAAAGGATATTATGATTGACACTCCCACCTGAAAAGAATTGTATTCAATGTCTCGTCAAATGAGAACTCTAATATCATATAAGTTTCTGTAATTTGTAAAAACTTGAGTTATTATGAATGAGCCTAACAAAGTATGTAAGTTTTGACTTTAAACGAGGAGTGAGTCTCGAATAAGTTCCATTTTTGTACTTAAAACAAAAGAAAATTCAGAGTAAATTGTGGTAATATCTCTTATAACTTTATATATTATATGAACTAATCAGGAGTTTAAATTAAGAGAGATCGAAAAGGGTGAGCGCATGTTAAGCGAAAGCGAAAGCGAGAACGAGAGCTACCGAGAAACGGTAGCGAGATGCTACGAGGGCGAGACGACCGTACTATAAAACGCGAAAGAAAAGACGCTACGATTTGCGAGAGGCCAAATCATGTCTTCACTACTCAGCCTCCGCAGGCCACTCTCCCTTGCTCTCAGGACCCTCGCTCTGCGTCGCTTCTCATCTTCGCTCCCGCGTCTCTCTCGCTCTCTCTCGCTCTCTCTCTCACAGACACACACGCTCACACACACGCTCACACACAAATAGATTGTATAAACTTTGAAATCACCAAGTTATAAAGCCTTTGCTTTTGATTCTTCTACAGATGCTCCGAAGGAGAATATCAGCAGTAGCTCAATTCACCCGAGTGCTATTGTTCACCCAAATGCCATCTTAGGTCAGGTAACTTGCTTCATTCAGCTCTATTTTCTTGTTTTGCTCTATCATGTTTGTACCTATTTGCTCTATCATGTTTGTGCATACATCGGATTGGTATGGCAGTGAACCCATAATTGAAGCCGCAAAAGTGGATTTTGAAAAAGTAGTTGAAATACCCACTTCAAGTAAGTTGGTAGGAAGTATGAACTTCCGCTACCCGCTTCGTTTCAGTTCTTGGATAAGCTCCATGATGAATATATTGCAAAGTTTTAGCAGACAAGTTTTCTATTAGCCACCGTTGGGTCTTAATCTAGCAAAAAAGAGAAAAATCGAGGAAAAAGATATTGTTAATGGACTTCAAGAAGAGGCCAGACAACACCAAGAAAATTAATATAGGGTGGCAATGGACACTGATTTTATTCTTCAGCTGGTCCAGTGCCAATTTTTTTTCCAGAAAATACTATATTGCAAGCACTCTCCTTAATGTCTATTTTGAATGGCTTCTTCACACTGTGTCCTTGGGTTGATGAGGTCCGAGCAGACTTGTACAACATCATTGTAGGGAGGAATCTTACAAGGTCCTGGTTAGATGAACATTAATTGTCAGACAATGTAAAGCCTTTCGGGCTGCTATACACTACTTATACACTATGATCCCCTCTTGTAAACCTCAATGTAAATTGGGATTTGGATGGGTGTTTAGTTTGGCCACCTATGAGTTGGTGCTATTTGATATGTTTGAAGTGGAGGAAGAGCCACCCAATTTAATGGATTTTTTCAATTCTTTAGCCACAATACATCTTAACAGTAGAAGTTTGTACGTTCTATGTCTGCAAATTTTCAGTCTTGTGCACTCTTTTTCTTAAGGGCACAGGTTTTGATTTATTTGATTTGCTCCTGAACTCTTTTTGAAGTTTGCAGGGTGTTTCAATTGGTCCCTTTTGTACCGTTGGATCTTCTGCAAAGTTGGGAAATTCTTGTCAGCTTTATCCTGGTAGCCATGTCGTGGGAAATACAGAATTGGGAGATGATTGCATTTTGATGATGTTAGTTGAGATCTTAGATTTGACAAACCATTACAATCAATCTTGGGTAAACTGTTGGAAAGAAACTTTATTTTGTTCGCTTTGTTCGTAATGTATGCGTGAACTTGCGAAGCAGTGGTTCTGTGGTTGGAGATGATATTCCTGGGCATACAGTCATCGGGTGCAATAACGTTATAGGTCATCATGCTGTGGTTGGAATTAGATGTCAAGACATGAAGTACAAGGTTAGTTTCCTTCCCATATGGTAAAGTGATCTCAGACCCTAATATGTTGCTTACATAATCTATGACCCTTGTGAAGTCGTATATTTTCCTATGCTAGTATATAACGCAATCAAAAGATTAGACGTGTCTGGCCAGGCCACAACTTGTCATTGCCCCTTATATGGTTCCTTCCAAACACTAGCTAGGTGTATTCTGCTTTTCGGATGAAGATAGTGAAACTCTTATTGTTTTACTGGTTTAGCCAGGAACTGAGTGCTTCCTCCACATTGGTGACAATAATGAGATCAGGGAACATACATCCATCCATCGATCTTCAAAGCCGTGTGAAAAAACAGTATGCAAATGTGAAAGTGCAGTTCTTCCTTTCCGTTAAGTGAGCAAATTAATTGAGTTTGGGATATTTTTCAATTCCAACGAACGTTACATGACCAGGTTATTGGTGATAACAATCTCATCATGGGGTCCTGTCATATAGCCCATGACTGCAAAGTGGGGAACAACAACATTTTTGCAAATAATACTCTCCTAGCTGGCCATGTTGTGGTGGAGGTGGTCCTCGTACTGTTTCTCCTGTTCCTCCATATCTTAAATTATTAAGATATTTGAATGCAATGCTGATGAAAACTAACACAAGTGTTTTACTTGTAGGACTTTGCCCACACTGCAGGGGCAATTGTTGTTCACCAATTTTGTCAAATTGGCTCTTTTGCTTTCATTGGTGGTGGTTCTGTGGTAAATTTATTTGAAATCTTATCTTTTAGCTGTTATGTCATTCTCCTCTCCAGTAGTAATCATAAGGATGAAGGGGAGTTACAACTAGGTGACTTTAGAAAAAGGTTCAACTGTGAAGCACCACCGATGCTTTGAATTTTGCCTCACACACACGTATGCAGGTGGCTGTGGAGTCGCTTCAATTGCTATTTCCCTGTCATATACACCTTGTAGCGGGTGTATTGCTAACAACCGCCACCACCCCCACCACCCTAAGAAAGCATGGCTTAATAAATGAAGCAAGTAATTTTACAAGTTCCAAGAATGTGCCGCAAAGATATTCTTCTAGCATGGACTGTGAACCTTCATACTTATAATATACATCTCAAGGTGTCACAAGATGTCCCAAAGTACACGATGGTGGCTGGAGAAAGAGCTGAGCTTCGTGGATTAAACCTAGAAGGTTTGCGACGGCGCGGGTTTTCAGATAGCGAGGTTAGTTTATAGCTGATGTTGTTTCCTGTTGGCCGTCTGCATGCTAGTGTTCAATTTTGTATATACAAGTTCTTTCAACTACAACAGTTTCTCATAAGTCATTATGTATGTACAGACATGACTTTTTAGATCTTACAATAACGTTTCATATGTAATGATGGGATATGGAATGTCAAGTTTATGAAGAGTATTAGCATATTACGGTTTGCAGGCTCCTTCAAAGGTCGCATTCTTTTCTGGGTTTCTTCTCTGCTTCGTATCTTGACTATCTTCAAAGGGTTTACAAAATCATGTTTGTTGTGCTTCATGTATCAGAGAGACGAGAAAGAAGTTTACATTACATTATAAGGCTGCTAAGGAGTTGTAGTTGTTGCTTTTTTGCCCCTTTAGGGGCTTGGTGGGCATGGCCTGGACACACTGTTAAATATTGGAGGTTTTAGAGTGAAGAAGGATTTAGGAAGAAACAAAGGGTGATCCTGCACTGTGGTTCTATGTATAGCAGCTGATTTCTTTCTAAGTCAAGTTATTGAGAACATTCTGATCCTTGACGAGCAATGGAGTGGGGATTTCCCCCCTTCCCGAGAAAGTATCTAGTCTATAAACCACATGATTATAGAAACAACCTTGGAAATATAAGCTAGCTAAACTTCAGTTAAGAAATCATATTGGCAATATTATTAAGTTAACGCCCCTCAATAACTCATCTAGACTGTTGGTCGGGATGCTGAGACTGTAGATTCTTCTCTATGAGGCTACCAAAATGAACAGTCTCAGCTAAAGAATAGACGAGTTATTAAGTCTTAAAAAAAGTAATGGTATTGTATTCTTCTGCAACATCAGCGAGTTTATCAAAATTCTGCCATTCTCAGCTACTTGCATTTATCTGGAGTCAAATACTTCTTTTAGCGCAATCTGTTATTTGTTTGACTTGATTGAATCTCGTAAAAAGTGCTTTCTTTTACTTTTGTCTAGATCAAGAGCCTGAGAGCAGCTTATAGAAAGATATTCATGCCCACTGATGCAGAGATTGGGGGTATTGAAGACCGTCTAGCTATAGTGGTATCGCATTCTTGTATTTCTCATGTCTTAGTAGTTTAGTAGTGATCCATGTATCAACATGACCAACAGTATGGCTAGAGCAGAACGCCTTCTGACATAGCAGGAGTTGTACCACCTGTTTATTCAAGCTCTATACTGCCTTGTTCGATATGAGCGGCCTATTAACAAACATCTGTCGATACTGTAGGAGCAGCACGAAGACTTTACTCTTGTTCCTGCTGTGAGTTCCATGGTGAAATCCATCCGTGATTCTCTCAAAGAAGACCGTCGTGGAATTTGCAAGTTCAGATCTTGGAGCGCTTCTTGAATGCATGTTAGCTACATCCCTACTTGTTTACTATTGAAGATTTGTTTGTACATGAAGTTTGTTTTAGTGTATAATAATATACTTCTGTTAATTGCCAAATCACATCGATTTCACCACAGGGGATGTCTGTTCGTTCGATTTGCCAATCATCAGCTGTCATATTTATCTTAACTATTCATGCTTTGTATGAGGATACAAAAAATACTTCTTAGATGTCCTTCAAAAGTAGGTAAATAGATCCGAAACACATAAAATGCAGCTAATCCCTCAATCGACCAAGCTATTATTGCGAAAATAGGGAATACAACCAACTCTAGGAATTTTATCTTTAGACCAAAAACAATCAAGGGGTGGAATACCACAAAGGGAAAGTGTACCTAATACAAGCAGTTTTGGTAATTGGAATATTTCCTAGAAGATGGTGCAGACCTCCACACTGCCACTTCTCAATCTCTAGGGTGTTTTTGCTTTCTCAAACTACAATATTATTCTTGAAGGATTTCATATGGAGAGAACCTGCAGCTGCAAAATACCTTCATGTAGTTGTGCAAAGTAACCTTTTTGTATTTCAACTGTGCAGGTTACTGCTCGAGATGACTATTTGTTGGAGTTATTTCACTTTTTGGGTTGTGCAGAACTTCTGTTTGATTAGCCCGGCTCATATTATGGTACTTGCATTGTCCATCCCGACCATTTCAATTGTTGAATCAGAAAGGGCTGATGTAGTAGAGGAGGGGCTAAGTGCGACAGGAGATTGGTTTACGTAATTTCCAACGATCTTAGATGTTTGTGACTGATTCCGGACCACACAGTGTTCTCTACTTGTATGCCCTCGCAAGGTTTGTAACTTTTTGAAGGATATTTGTTTAGTCGTATTGAAGGGGGTGCAAGTCTTTTAGGTCCGAAAACACAAGACATCTTTGGATACCACAGACAATGGGATCGGTTTTTCTACGTACACGAGGGCACATGATGTTAGCATTGTGCCACTACATCTAAGATCGAGGCAGATCAAGGCAAATCAATATGAAGTTTCCCTAGCAGACCCAAGGTCCTAATCTTGTACAGAAGACACTCATGGAATCTAGATTGGACTTTTTTTTTTTGACACAATGATAGAAATTTCTTTACCCCACCACGGCTATCACCTTGGTCTGACTATAAAGTTAACGTAATATGAAATTTCTTTCTAGATATCAAATGTTAGTGTCGCAGTGTGCTAGAAAGTCAGATTTTCCACCAATGGAGGTGAATGCTCAATTTTTGGAGTAGGACTAACCAGTTTGGTATATATGAACACGTCTTTTCGTTTCCTGTAGTGACACCAATTATTCAGGCATCTCCACCTTCTCTGTACCTTTGTTCTGCTTTAAACCGAAAGATGAGAAGATAAAGATGGAATAGGGTGTTTTTCAAGCCCACTTTAAGTGGTCTTCAGTGTTTATGGTCGACAAGATAAAATTTTTTGTTCTATCCGAGGTCATTAAAGTCTTGTGCTAAAAGTTATTCTGTAGCCTAGACTCGAATGACCTCCGATAGAACACAAAAAAGAGAACCTCTTTTTTTGAAATCCCTTCATCTTTTGGTGCCAATCTGTTGATATGATGCCACCAGACTTCTAAAGCTAAAGCCGGCGGACAAGTTAACGCGATAAGCTGAAATGTAGGCGACGAGACACCAACAAAGCTTGTAAAGGAGAAAAAAAGAAAGATGAAATGTGGGATTATATTACATAGTTTGATTAAAAAATCTGATCAAAATATGATGGTGATAATATCAGTCCAAACAGATTCTAGAGTTTGAAAACATCATTCCCTTGTCATAAGCTTCATATAATTGTTTACTTCTAAAAACTGTGAACATCTTATCTTCAGGTCTTAATACATTATCTTGTGGGACTTGGTTGAAAAGATAAGAGAGTATCTCATATAGTAACCCCTCAACTTGTGGTAAGGAATCAAAGTCAAACAAAATTTTCCTTTCTTATTTGAAGATTCTTATCCACGACAATGCCAAATATAGCCGAGATGTATCAACAAATGGATGGTGTAAGTAGTTCAATGGACAGAGATAAGCACTTTAAAAATTCCCTCAAGTTTGATGCAATTGGCTTTAACAGTTGACCACTAATCTTTAAGAAGTTGGCTCCCGTGGATGATGAATGTCACTAAGCCAGACAAAAGCTAGTAGGGGAAGATGGTCAGATAGAGTACAGTATGTTAGTCTATCTCTGTCCACATCTACCTAGGTAATGATTTTTGTATTTTGCTTGCTTATTTAGGAAAGGGAATATACTTTATTTTTCTCTACCAAGCTTTTATAAGCGTTTGGTTTGATAAGTTGGTATCTCTAGATATTAATTTGTAAGGGCGGTTATGTATTCTATGATATATGACAGCAAACCTAATAACACGATCAACCTAGAGATTTTAGTTTGGACGGTTCGCTACTTGTAACTAATTGGTACAAAGGCAAGGGGTTTTAGGTAACTCACTCACGAGCTTATAAGTTATAATTTCTTTTCCTTAAAACCATTGATACCCAAAAAAAGAAGAAGAAGAAGAAGAAGCTATTATCGCAAGTGATACTAAAACGTGAAGCCCTTTTGACGACGTTACCGTTAGCAACACCTTGTCTATAAACCATGTTGATATTTGACGTATTTGAGGCAGTGCCTCATGTCCGGTAAATATAACGCTGGCATGACCTTATCACCTTACAATAAATAGAAAATAGTGGGTGGTCCATAACCAATGATGTGATTGGTGTACTATAAGAGCTTGTCCGAGCCATTTTTCCTTTCTTTTGTCTAGAGATCTTTCCACATCTTCATTTACAGCAAAAGAAGACAACTTTCTAGAATAAATATCGGTGGAACTTAACAAGAAAAGGAAGCATTCAAGAGCCAATTTTACCTAACCTTCCGAGGAATTTCTTACGAGTGTGGTGTTGCTTGATCCAGATCAATCTTTGGGTCACCTAACAGCCGCACTCTATGTGTCCTGTCCTAGGTTCAGACAGATGTGTAAGCTTTATCAGATAGGTCTACCAACTTGCTTTAGTTTCATTAATACTTCTTCAGTAATAAATCTTGCTTAGCAGCAGAGCTAGAGAATACTTAACGTTGCTTCGCAGTTGAATCTTGCAGAAGATAGGATCGTGGAGGAATGTACTTGAAGAGCCCAAATTAACATATGAAGTGCAAATAACATTTTTTCCACTAAATCCGAGACGGACAATGAAAAGATTTTGATCCGAGATGACCTCCAACCCCTACCACATAAGTTTCCAGACAATAAGAATGTAGTCTACGATATGCTTTGAAGCTCTGCTAACTTTCAAGTTTGCACCTGGTACTGTGATTCATGTGCCCATTTGAGAAAATGGGGTTGGGGTGTGTGTTTGCTTGCGTGCGTGCGTGTGTTGGGGGAAGGGGGATCTTTGTAATCTTCTCAGTAAACCTTGACCAGAATGCAAAGTCTGCAAGTGGCAGCAGACTGGGGAGTGCTTAATACTTACATTTAGGAACAGTCACTGGGTACCCACCTGCACTAAACAAGGTTGCTATGGGCTACAAGAAAAAGGAAAATATCCTCCATATTGAGATGAACCTTTTGTCTTGTCTACTAATTGTCATCTTTTCACCGCATTATCGCGTTTTAATAGCACGTTATCCATGCTGATAGTCGAGTTCATACTATATAAGCAAAACGTTAAATTGCGCATATACGCTATCTATGCCTTCCAATATTTATTGCACTTTTGCTTTCGTGATAACTGTCGCTTAACAAACAGAACGTTATCTATGGATTTAACTGAGCTAAGAAAACGTCCACAAAAAAGGTAGTGCCCATCTAACCATCTACTCTTGGTCTGCACCCATTCTCATAAACCCCACCCCACACTACATCATCATATGCACCCAATATTGGCTGCTTATAGTTCTCTCTCTCTCTCTCTCTCTCTCTCTCGTGTGTGTGTGTGTGTTTGATGTAGGAGGTGTGGGTGGCAGTGACTAGTTTTGCTAACTAAGTTGAGCAGTGTCTGGGTGAAGATGGGCAGAAAGTGCTCACATTGTGGAAACATGGGGCATAATTCAAGGACTTGCACAACTTACAGAGGTACTGGTGCATTTGGTACTGCAGGACTTAGGCTCTTCGGAGTGCAACTTGACGTGCCTTCTTCTTCTTCCTCGTCTTCATCTCCTGTTGCCATGTTGAAGAAAAGCTTCAGCATGGACTGCTTGCCTTCCTCACCAACACCCTCCGTGTCGTCGTCCCTGTCTTCGTCGCTACCTTCCATCAGCGAAAGCCCAGATAAGTCGTCCGTCGGTTATCTTTCCGACGGTCTTTTAGGCCGAGCTCAGGAGAGGAAGAAAGGTATGCCATCAAATTCTCACCTTGTGTCACTCTTGCTGTTCCAGTTAACATGGTTTCTGTTCCTTCTACCTTCCTTTCGCACAGAGTGCTGGTTTGATAAATGAAGAGTTTTCTCTTCTCATTTACATGGATAGCCTTTCGTTTTTTGGATTACTTTATAGATTGCCATGATGGAATCTTCATCTCCAACCCCCACCCACACCACACACACACACACACATCCTATATCCAGAACAATACCACAAAGGAGCAGAAACCGAGACAGTCTCATTTGACAATTCATTTCACAAGTTTCCTCTCTTGCATGTGGTAATTTGCCTGTTTCAGTTTCAGTTTCCAATTCACCGGTTTGTTAACCAGCCACAGCCTCCCCAGAACAATTATCACAAGGGAATGGAAACTGAGACACCGTCATGTGAATTTATTTCACCAGTTTCCTTTAATAACCTACTACCATGTATAGCTATTACTAGATCTTTCCTCTGCATAATGTGTTCTTCTCTGTGGCTAAATTGGTTCCATGTTTTGACATGAAAATTTTGCGTGCTGGACTATTAGGAGTCCCATGGACAGAGGAGGAACACCGGACGTTTCTACTGGGACTCGAAAAGCTGGGCAAGGGAGACTGGAGGGGAATCTCAAGAAACTTCGTGGCCACCAGAACTCCAACCCAAGTTGCCAGTCATGCTCAGAAGTACTTTCTGCGACGGGCGAGTCTTGACAAGAAGAAGCGTCGTTCCAGCCTCTTTGACATGGTAGTAGCCTCGTGCACTCGGCTGCCATTTCACCTCTGATCTCTGCTTCCAGAGTAAAGGATTCACCTGATTTTCTATTTCAATGTGACAGGTTAAAGGCAGCAACACTTCAAAGCATCATGTTAACGTTTCGAGTTCAAGGCCAAGTGATCCAGCTATTGCCAAATATCTTAGCATAACAGCAAGCTCGGGTCAAGAAGCTCATCAGGGAAGCAATCTGTCTCTGATGGACCTCAATTTATTTGGACAAAATGTTAAAAACAGCGATTGGGAAACCGATAACTCTCGACTACCTTCTGGCAATCATGCTATTCCCAATTGGTCATTTGGGTCACTCAACTCTCAGCTCAATCCTTCTACCACCAGCAGAATGCCAGTAAAGCCATTTCCCGCGACTGCAGCTCCTGATTTGGAGCTCAAACTTGGCGCTCCAAGGCAAATCGATCACAACAAACCATCCCCCGATACCCTCCTAACTGGATCTATTACTGTTACCTAACTGCAAGCTCAACTAGATCAGTAAAGACTTATTCATGTTATAAAATGGCAGATTCAAAACTCTTTTCTTCTTTTCCTTTCCTTTTCTGCTCTCTTTGTGTTCTAATTTACTATCATTCAAGCATATCATTTCAGTCATTGATATGAACATCTTCTATATAGGTTTGAACCAATGTTCATCTTCAGCTTTACAGGGACAGCAATGGAGTTACTGCAGATAAAGAACTGAATGCACTACCATATGCACAAATGGTAGCAATGACATCCTCATCATATTATATCTCATATTAAAACTCAAATCACCATCACTGTCAATACCTAACTACTTTTGTATGCACACTTTAAACTGGGACCTGACCAAACATTTTTTTGGGTAAGCTTTCACTTCTGTCCTAGTGCATGCCATGTTAACAGCAACAGTGATACAGGATATACCTAAACCTCAACCTGATAAAATAGGATTAAAGTATACTTTATTAGAAAAACATTCAAAACTGATTAAAGCAGCTTTCAGAAGCAAAAAAACCGACTAAATCATAATCAAAGAAAATGATGATTATGAATTCATCAATCTTTCATAATCAGGTTCGAAAAAAATACCCGAGTATCCCTGTTGCTTACAAAGACGAAAGACCTTTACCATATTCTATTCAAGCACTAAATTCTTAATCTTTTTGCCGAAATTGAAACTGCTTTTAGTACTTTTATCAAAACGCTATCCATACCTTAAAGCTGATTTTAAAAGTTGATTAAGATATACTTCGAAATTTGCTTTCAAGAATCAATATCGAATATACTTTTAAGGGGATGTATGTTTAGCATTTTTGTTTTGTGTTTTCATTTTTACTATTTTCGTATTCAGTTAGAAAATACGCTTTTGTTTTTTTATCATTTTCAACAAAAAAAAATTTAGCTACTTTTTTTTTACATTGGATTAAGTTTGGTAAAAAAAAAGCTGAAAACACCTAGATGTGTTTTCAGTTTATTGTCACTGTTTGAGTAATTTTACAAAAAACGAAAACAGAAAATGATAAAAGTACACAAAAAAATCTTATTTTATCATCATTGTAAAAAAACAGGAAACAAAAATGATGAAAGTATGAGTTTCCCTTAATCCTCTTTTAGCTCTAACTTTGGTTGTCAACGAATGAGGAAAAGAGAACAGTTGGCATGTGCTATAGTTTTCAGTTACTCATCTTGGTACACATCCAAAATTATTTTAAAAAATGTAAAACTCATTTTGATTGATTAAAATGGAAAGTTTCATTTAGTGTTTTGACGGTATTCTAGAAGCGAGTATTTTATTTGGAATTTATATTTGAAAAATTGAACCCAAATAATTTAATGGTGTATGAATACAAACTAATGAGACATAGTTTCCTTTTTTTTTTTTTTTAATATAAGAAGGTAACTACGAAAACAAATAAAGAGTCACTTTCTTTTTATATTTGTAGAAAGGATTTGTCAAATAATTAGTCTGGACAAGTTATTTTTACCGGGAATTTTGACATACCAAATCTCCTTTTCAAATCCTTCCTAAAATTTTGGTAAATCAATCTCATCATAATTCAAACAAAAAATTTGATGTGATGTATTTTTAAATCCTCTAAAAAATTGAATCCCCTCTTCAATTATATCATCCAAATACACTCTAAGTTTAAACGAACTTGCTTCGAGTTCACAAGAGTGTTTACTACTCATGATTAGGTAGTGGACAAGATTAGGGAGCCAGAGGATCTGAACCAGTCTAGCTAAAACCAGCAGTAGTTTCACATATACTTCTTCCTTGGTAACATTCACTAGTCCCCCTTCACACCCAAGTCATCAAATTCTTTTAAATTGGGCAACACTCGCGCTCTCGATCTTCTCTCTTGCTCGTGTTCTCGCATTTGCTCTGAACTCTCCGCTCTCGTGCCTCTCACTACCAATCACCTATCAACTACCTCCGCTCTTGAGAAAGCACACCTTGCTTTCCGCGCGCTGACTCGACGAAGCAGCGACTTAGCTTAGCTTTCGCATTCCAATTGGAGCAACAAATGCTACTAGAAGAGAAACAAAACATCACTAAATGAGTGTAGTCATGTAAGCAGTAAGACAACTATCAACTCAAAGCACTTGAATGTATCTAATCACGTAAAAAAACAGAAGTCCCTGAATACAGACAAGGGGATGCATGCGTTTTTCACAAACTTTGTACCATGGACCACTAATCCTTAAATGCTGGTTCCGTGAAACTGATATCATGACCCTACAACTGTGGAATGCTCATTGGAGGGAATTAGTAAAGTTGCCAATTGGTTTGAGTAGCCCACAGCTTATGACTCAATTCAGTGTGTCTAATCAGTTTGCCAAAATTATCTTAGGGCTAATTACACCTATGTCCCTGAGGTTAGGGGATAATTACAGTTAATGACACTAAGTTTCAAAATGTAACATTTGAGTAGCCCACAGCTTATGACTCAATTCAGTGTCTAATCAGTTTGCCAAAATTATCTTATTTGTCTACTAAAGCATGCAAGAAAAAAATGGAGAACAAATATTTGGTAAAGTGAAATTTCCATTGGGATGAATGATTCGATAACAAAGAAGAGAATCTGTTTTGGCCAAGAGTTTCAAGAATGTCTTCTTGAATTTGAAAGGTTTGAAAAATGTATTCGAAAGTTTATATTAAAAGACATTGCTCAACTGTGAACATGTCTTTGAAAATTTCGCTTGGAAAACATCGGTGTCAAACTCCAAAAACATGGAGCACAGGCACGATCTAACGCTGATAGATACCATATTAGGGTTCGATATTCAATCTAAAAGCATGCTTACGAGAAGGAAAAGTTAACCATGTATCAAAACCGGCTCTAATTCTCATAAATAGTTGGGATGCTAACATATCTCTTTGCAAATGCATAATCACGGACTGCAGTACAATCCTTTGATTTCACATAATTGGAAGGGTTATGTTGTCACACAGAGCTTGTTGGATTATTATGAGATGACTTTGTGACTGAAAGAGGATCGGTTTCGAGGCACGTTGTGAAACGCTCTTCTTAAGTTTATATTTGCCCCCACCTAAAATTGGTGTGCAGCGGATTACAGGCAAATACCTTCCAAGATACAACGAAGCGCACTAGTGAATAGCGCTTGCACACACGATATTCACTCCACAGAAAAGTGTATGAAATACTGAATAACGGGTTTACAATTAAGAAATTCTGCAGAAATTTCTTATTGTAAAAGATCTGTAGAAAAAAGAAGAGAGTAGAGGCTCATCTATGTATGGTCAGATTTTCGGACCATTGTGCTCTATTTAAAGCACTAGTGGTTGCTAATCAAGGGTCATACCCTTTCATCATGCACCCAAGCAATCTGGACCGTCGGATTAGAAACCGTTAAGATTAACGGTCCAGATCTGGAAACTAACCAGCTCTCAACAAGTGGGTCTGGCCCGAACTGGAACCACCCAGCTGCCTAACAGGTGCAACCGTTCGGGCATAACCCGAACCAGTGTAACCACTCAGCTACTAACGGTTGGATCCGACCCGATCCGTTGCGCCATCAAAGCGCCACATTGCGCCTCACAGTCCACTGCCACGCTCGCGCGTGCGATCATTCCTCGTACTCGGTGCACATGCATACACCTTAGCATACCACATAAATATTAAAGTAAGTGGAGTTCTTTATTATATACCCACTTACTTTTCCAATTCCCTTCTATGTGGGATTCTTCCCTCTTTACCTCTTCATCTTCCTTTCATCATTTTGACAAAGAGAATGAACCGACTTTGACACTATATTTTGAAAAAACACTAACAGAGCTTCCCAAGGAAATATGCAAGTTGTGTATCAAGAATAACACTGTCCAAGTATTGTTGTTGTCATGGCACGAGGGCAAGGAGAACCCAGATGCTATACGTACGGCATATTCAAAACGTTACTCTCTTAACTTTTTCCACTTAAAATTCATTGTTTCTTGTCATAGTCTGAGTCCACTTTTTGGAAAGAGTGACCCATGAACCAACAAAGACGTCCACTTTAAATACCAGTAACCATCAAATGAGGTGTTAAACAAATCTGATCCTTCTCTTTTCATCCTATGTATCCACATTCATATTCACATGTTTTCTTGTGGAGGATAGACCTTGGTATCAAGTGAACATAGACCGATCTTGATTGCCCGATCTGCACATACAGACATTCATTTATTTGAGCAATATGCCCAGATCTGGATCGACATACATAGTCCAATAATGTCATAATCACCATCCTCCGAGACTTATCTTAACAATTATTCTTTTTTTCTTGGACTTTAGTCGAACGAAACGTGTTGCTCTAAGCGCTATCCCTTGCATCGATGAACCAAGTGCATGGCTTATGCATAAACATAGAATCATGAAGTGTTTCTATTCTATTCTATTCTCTGTCAATAAACCATTCTTGAGCGAAATTTCAGACACAGATTAGTATTGTTCCGAGTATTTCTAACCAACGGCCACAAAGAAATACCGGTGAAGTGATTTCACAACTTACTTCCAGCATCTCACTAAAGAACTACATTAACAAGCATAAACCTGACCATCCCAGCTTAACATTGACGTGGACAGATTTGTTACATACTCATTTAGCATTATCGAACATAACATAAACTGATGATCTCACCCTTAGGCTTCGTTTGACAAAATTTTTTTTTTGGTTTTCAGTTTTTAAAAAGTAGCTTAATTTTTATTTTTTTTTTATAAAAACAAGTGGGTGTTTGATAACCCTTTTTTTTTTGGTGTTTGGTAACCCTTTTTATTTTGACTTTTTTTTTTGGTGGTTTGCGGTGGAGGTGGTGAGGCGTAGCGGTGGTCGACGGTGGTGGTGGTGGTGGCCGACGGCCGGAGGTGCTGCCGGAGTCACCGGCGGTGGCGGCCGGCGGCCGGAGGTGGCTGCCGGCAGTCACCGGCGGTGGTGGCCGGCGGCCGGAGGTAGCTGTCGGCCGTCTCCGGCGGTGGTCGCCGGCTGCCGGAGGTGGCTGCCGGCAGTCTCCGGCGGTGGTCGCCGCGGGAGGTGGTTGTCGGCAATCTCCGGCGGTGGTCGCCGGCGGCCGACAGTCTCCGGCGGTGGTCGCCTGAGGTGGCTGTTGGCGGTGGGAGGGTGGTGGTGGTGGTCGAAAAAAAAAAACCAAAAGTGAAAAAAAAAATCAGTTTTTGGAGTTTTTTTTTTTACTCTGCAGTTTAAAAACTGATTTTTTAAATTGAAAAAAAAAATGGTTACCAAACGCTCCTTTTTTTTTCAGTTTTTAAAACTGAAAAAAGAAAGAGAGAAAAAAAGAGTGTCAAACGGGGCCTTAGTATGTTCAAGATGACTTTTTAGTTGCTAATATTCCCTTGGACCTGAATGCTATTAATGTACTGTTCTTCTTTTAATTCAATCCCCTCAGTCCTGGTAGTATCACTAACTCACTAAGAACTATGCTGAATCAAAACCCTGATGGTGACCAAAACACTTGCACATCATACTCTTAATCAAAGCCTTGTGTAAGTTATTACACTGATATGCGGCATAACCCCTAATCATTTCCATCACTCTGCACTATTGACTTCCTATTGAGGTTCACTCTAATGAGATCAGGAATAAGAAAACTTTCAAGTCCATTAACTGCACGAATCTATTGGTGCTTGTGTGTGTTTGTTGCGTGTGTGTTGGGGTGGGGTGGCGGGGGGGGGGGGGGGGGGTGGTGCAGCTTTAGAAGATTTCAATCCTTTGAGACATCTAAAGTCATAATCGATTTTTGTTTGTTTCTGGGATGGACCATTAAAGTAGGGACCTGGCAGACCCGGGGCCATGGAGGGTACTAGAACCCTGCTATTGGAAAATGTGACCTATAAAGAGACACATATCTAAGATTTTTAACTACCATCCACAGATGTTGTGGAAAGGGCAAAGAAGCTTGTCTACCAGCTCCGAGACTTGACACTTTCTGGTCCAATCTTTGCCATTAAGTTACTCCACTGCTATTTGCTGTAAATGAGGAAGGAGGACCAACCTGGGGAGCCCAGAACCTTTATTCTCTTGATAGTGCATATCCTGTGGTTCATGTTACACTATTAACAGAGAGATTAGCAAGAAAATGTTAGGGTACGTTTACGTTTTTTTTATTGTAATTTTGTAATGATGATAAAAAGATACTCTTTTTTTGTACTTTTTTAATTTTGGATACTGATTTTGGATGCAAAATTCAAATAGTGCCGAAAAAAGGGAAAACACCTGAGATTTTTGCCGACAATTGAATTCATTGTCAGAAGCCTGGGCTGTTCACCCTTTCCCTCATCCGTCTCTCTCTTCACCAACTCTTTCTCTTATTGTGTGTAACCCAGCGCCGAACAAGGCTCTTTGAGAAATGGATCAGCGGGTGTTCTCGGTCGACGCCGCCGCTTAACTCCGGCAAGGCATCGACTTGCTTCTCTCGAAATGGAGTGCGCCTCAGATGACCGTCGATAACAAGTGGGGCGGCCGTGATTCTCGGCCGCTTCGACCCCGCCCTCTCCTTCGAGCACCCCTACCCCCCCCCCCCCAACCAAGGCCATCTTCGTCCCCGACAAGGAGTGCCAGAAGCCTGACCTCCTCGCCACCTCCAGCGACTTCCTCCGTGTTTGGCGCATCCCCTCCGATTACGACAGCCACGACAGCATCGGCGGCCTCGCGGGTTCAACTCACTCTCCCTCCTCCTCTCTCTCTCTCTCTCTAAGTCACACACACAGACACGCGCAGTAATGTTATGTGTGACTGTGTTTGAATGCATGATTAGGGTTTTGCCATTGAAAAAATTGGGAGGAGGAGTGCGACAAATGGAAGCCTTCCGAGTTGGTTCGTCAATGGGGAAGAAGAAGAAGCAAGAGGGAGAAGACACACAGATGTGTGATGATCGAAAAGGAAATTGAGAGTGTGAATAGGGAAACACATCTTCTATGATTTGGGAATCCTCTCTGATTTGGGAATCATCCTCTATGGTTTCGGTTGGCATCCTTGATGTGGGAGGAAAGATTCATTGATCGGAGCAGCAAGGGTAATACCGGAAATAATAATGGTAACAGTAATGAAAACAGAAATAAAAACAGTAAACATACAAAAACAACTGAAAAAGGTAGACACAAAAAAATGATAAAAATGATAAAAGTACACAATCATAATTTGTGATTGGATACAAAAATATTGAAAACGAAAACAGAATACAAATACACAAAACAAAACAAAAAGTGTAAGCGTTACAACATTCTGGCAAAAACGGAAAAGACAGAATATAGGCAACCATGTGAAACATATTCTAGCTTTGGTGGGCAAAATCTTTCAGAGGAAGTGGTCCAGATATTATTAATCTGGCTCGGCTTTACTTCAGAGACAAAACAAACTTGTCTATAACTAATTACTCGGATACCAATGATTTCTCACAACGAGGGATTACTTTTTAGAAACAGTGACATCTGAGCTGCCACTTGTCCTTTATACCACCTCAAACTGTCAACGAAATGCTATTTCTTGTAAAAAAAAAAAAAACAAAGGCAAGGTAAGCATCACATGGAAATCTGTCTTCATTCCTACATGAGAACCTAATTTGCAGCAGACACTAAATCCCTTACCTTCTTACTTTCCATTAATATCACATATCAGTAATCGTAAGAGTCCTGATTAATCATCATCCTGTTTCCATTGTTCAAACCTCATCTCCTTTTCTGGATATGACTGCACGCACACACACATCTAGTTGTACATATGTTCTTTCATATGATGCTTTGTAGCATAAGAAATATTCGAACCCATATAGGATCCATCCACTGGTCAAATGGACAAGTTGGTAGGTCATAGTTTTAGGAAGGGTGTCGCTTACCACAACTTCAGTGCCCACCATTGCAGAAGCAAATCATACTACCATTTCCATAAAACTAGGGCAAGACGTAGCCAAGGTACTGTAAATTGTAACCGAAGCGCATCATCTTTTTCTATTTTATCTTCCCAACTATATGTCTGAGTACTCGATTGAAGTGAACTTCAGTACCAGTATCTCTCTTCGGATATGCTGCAACTTAAACTGACGTTTAAAGTATGTTGTGAATGAGAAGCAAACACATTTCTAAGCTACTATATTCTGGTTTGTGCTGCTCCTATCACAAGGATAATGAATGAAACAAGAAAGACAGAGCTTCTTGTTTGTTTAGAAGAAACAAACAACCCCCTTCTAGCCTCTCCCCCCTGTCTTGGTGTGACCCTACGACATTACAATCCCTGTTGTCGTATGTTCTATGTTTAAAGTGCAGACCAAAAGCGGTGGGGACATCATCTCTCTTTATGGAAACTGGCAGCTGCTCCGAACTGGTATCTAAAAGATCTTTGGGTGAGATGATAACATCTCTAAACAGTCAACTAATCCTCAAGAAGAATTTCATGGTATATCTCTAGCGGTTGGAGATGACTAAGTTATGAAAATAAATAGGGTCACATCAGTTGGTCTAGCAAAACCATCCATACTACTGTGAAATAATGGTGGTCGTGTGAATCGTCGATTTGCAATACTTTGTTAGTAACTTCTGCTACTTGGTTGTAAGGTTTTGATGGATAAAAAAGATTCTTTTTTTTTTTTTGGTGTAATTTTACCATTTTTTGTTTTCGTTTCGAGTACAATTACTCAAACAGTGACAAAAAACTGAAAACACCTCGGCTTGGATGTGTTTTCAGCTTTTTTCACCCGAATTTAACCCAATATAAGAAAACGTAGCACCGATTTTTACGGTGAAAATGATAAAAGTATAAGAACGTATTTTCTAACTAAATACGAAAATTATGAAAAAATTAAAATACAAAATGAAATCAGAAAACGAATATGGTAAATGTACGAGCCTTAAAGTTCCACCATAACTGTACAGTACATTCTAACACCCTGGGATGTAGCATGAATCATCTTCAAGTTCAAAAAGTTGAAGGCCTATTTTCTTGAACAGTACAATGTAAAGACAACTACAAGCAAACAAAAGCTTGATTCACATGACCGTAAGCCAAGAACAACTCTCAGCATTTTAAAAACATATTACAATGATATCCTCCCAGACAATAGGCGATATGCAAAGCCATCTGCCGACTTCTAAAAATGGTATTAAGAAAGTACACGTGAATAAAATGAAAAAGAATAGCAACGTAAAACAAAACCAAGCTACTAAAAAATAATATAGAAGGAAAAATGAAAATGGAAATGATTACATTTACAAAATTGGAACTATTTTACACAAGTAGGCCACTACGAAAGTTACACTGACCTGAAAGAAACTCAAAAGATATATTGGCGTAAACAAAATGGATCCACCGTGCTTGCCATTCTACTGCTTGCCATTCTACTGACCCATTAGGAGGTATCCATTGGCTCATATGGTCAATCGAACGTGCGGGGACAACCAGAAGCATCGATAGAATTAAGCTGTTCACTCAGTCGACGTCCTTTGCACTTTTAGGCACCTGTCCCGCAGAGGATAAGAATCCCGTCAAGTGAAACCCGAGATTTGCAATTTCTGATTCATATTTTATTTAATGTCATGAATCATGAGAGCCTTGGATCATCAAAGTAATACGTTTGGCACTGTCTGCCCGCATAATATCTCCTTTAAATCCAACCTGGGATAATTCATATTCAAGATAACTTTAAGCTTTTGACTCCGGTAAGGATTTGACAGAAGCTACAGAAACACCATAGCAGTGCTTTTTGCTGAAAACTTAGGAGAAAAGAGAAGGCAGATGACTACCTCGTTTGGAAAATCGGGCGAAAACCACCGCAATAGTACTCCAAGATGTATGACAGTAGGGATCAGCTTGAAAAGCAAGGGTGTTGTTACCTATATAAAAATCAATACATACTAAAACATTTTAGCCTAATTGATGAAATCATTTCCCTTCTTGCAAAAGGGGGAAAAAGAAGAGAAGTTCAGAAAAAAAATTTAGTTTGCAAGAGGCCAATTATAATATAGCTGACTAAGTTTGAAGATGCAAACACAAACTAATACTGCTTATACGTTTATATCGTAGATTATACAACTATAGTAAGCAGACTGCAGAAAAATCCAGAAAAAGCACCTGGTATGAGTTGGTAGGTTTTCCAACTTGCCACAAGCTGCATAAGCCTAAACATGCCTTAAATTTTACTTTTGCAATCACCAAAAACAGTAAACTACGTGTGGGTGTCGCGGAAACAGAAATAACTTTTGGGCTAATGTAATCATGAATAACGCTTTAGATTTCAACTTAAAACTTGTGCACGAGTGAATAAACCATATTCATCGAAAACGACTGGGTGCAACATTTTATGGATATTTTAGGGTACTCAGCCCACACAAAGAACCAGAGCAAGGAACATTAGGTCATATAGTAAATGACTTCTAAACAACATCCAGAACTTTCTTCTCAGCCCAAAATTCTATCCACCATGTATCTGAACATCTAAGCCAAACTTTGTTCCGCATGTATTTTATCACAATCCTGCCAATAATTAAATGGCATCACTTGTCAAACGACTATATTGGCTCACATACCAGGCTAAGAGCTGTTGTGCCAAGTAGCAGAAGATACAATTTGCCCTGCAATAGTTATTAACTTGCATTATGTTCTCGAATTTGATGCAAGAGAAAGGGATAACTTCCATGCCTGAGTTATTTCTGATTTTTGAATGAATTTGTCGCAGAAAGATGCACATGAATGAGTAAAATCTATGAAGCTGTAGCCTTTAACATTACGTTGATCTCATGACTGTCATCTCCGTGAACATTTCGTATAGATATCTCCATTCAATAAAATAATCCCATGAAAATCAATCACAGACATGCAGCAAATCAAAACATTACCTCGACCAGATGAAGATTAGAAGCACGGCTTAAAAGAACAAAAGCGAATTCCCCAATTTGTGCCAGAGACATTCCAACCTACACAAGGAATATACCTTAGACTCCTTTGTTAATAAAACTGCAAAGAATAACGACCAAAATGAGTTTGGTAGACACTTACGAGAAGAGAAGTCTTGTTATTGTATCCAAATCCTTTGACTACTGCAAAAACCACTATAGTTTTTACAGTGATCACCAAAATTACAGATGCTATCAGAATATCAATGTGATTCCAAAGGAAATGAACATGAATAAGCATCCCAATGCTGGCAAGAAAAAGAGCAGCAAAGAAGTTGCGAATAGGCTCAACCTAAAAGAAAATGAACTGAAAGTATAAGCAAAGAAAGCTGCATATAATCCAAAAGACAGTGATATCAAAAAAGGATGAAACATTCGTGGCATATGGACACGTGAAGGTAAATAAACCATAGTTCAGAAAAAGCTTTAGCTTTTATAAGAATATATATATATATATATATATATATATATATATATATATATTATCAAGTTCCATACTTGTCATCCGGCAAAACCCAGGAAAGAACGATTGAGAGAGAGAGGGAGAGGGAGGGAGGGAGGGAGGGAGAGACAGAGAGACAGAGAGAGAGAGAGAGAGAGAGAGAGAGAGAGAGAGAGAGAGAGAGAGAGAGAGAGAGAGAGAAGGTCTTTCAGACTATATATCTTATGCGTGAAATATGCAAGTAGGCGTAAAGCAATATCAAAAAGTTCACTAACGATTCTCCCCAACAGCTACAATGGATCTCTGTTGCCTTTTCCTATTCTACCTATTCTTCTCAGAGGGCATAAGGACTCAAAGCTTCATTTAGTAGACATCATAAACACCTGATGTTATTACGAGTACTGAACCTCTGTATAGCTATTGATAGGATGCTGCAGTATATGATCAAGCTTCATGAAATCGACAAAGTGCTATAGTTATATGATCATTAGTTGAGGTTGACAAGTGCAGCAGAATTTAACCACAACGAAGTTCATTAGGCTGGTAATTGTATCCCAAATAAGCCCAGAGAGCCTTACTTTTACACATTTGGTAGGGTGGGATATTATTCACAGGGACATGCTACCTTGACTACAACCTATCAAAACAAAGCAACATCATATAAGATCATCTACAGCTTAAATTCTGGCACGCCACCAGACTAAATATAACTGCCAATTGACGATACCACCATAAACTCAATAGCTTTCAGTAAAGCAGCTGCAGGTCTACTTCATAGAAACGTCCTTCACTCTTAGAAATGTTTTGCGCTATGTATACCCAAACTAGTTATCTTACCATTCTCCCGACAGAAGCAGTTTTACCTGGTTTTTATCCAGCCTATTTTCTAGTGTCATATGAGGACATCAGTTTTTTATGATATCAAGTGCAAAAATGTTTATGTTTTTAATAGAATTCTTTTATCTTAAGTACAAAAAGTCTAAAACTTTAGTAACAAAATTATTTGAAACTTTAGTTATAGAAGTCCACAACATTTTAAGCAAAAGAGTGTAATATAAGTTCCCACCAAAAACCATCAACATAGAAAAGCACAGTGCTCAAAAGGTAATCAAGCAGATTTTCAAATATTGAATATGGAATAAACACTAAAAATCTTACTTGCTCAAGGGTATGCTGACCAAGGTCAGTAGTTGATATCATTACTCCAGCAGCAAAAGAACCCAGTTCAAGGCTTAGACCAAGTTTATCACTACACTGAAATGAGATAACAGTTTATGTTATGACCATGCTCATCGACATGCACAATTTTTTTTTAAGGCATAGTTACAGTTCACTCCCAAGTTTTTAGGTTGTCCCAGTGCCCCATTGGGTACTTTTAAGGAAAAATATACAACTCTATTGTAGAAGTGGTCACATGACCAGCAAAGTTGACAGAACTGCAGGCAGAAGCCACGTAACTCTTCCCAGGACGCTTATCCTACTCTTTGCCTGTGTGCTGGTCATCTGACTACTTTTATCACTAGAAGTCAGAAATAATACATAGAGGGCACTGATGCTCATACTTGAGAAAATTACACTAATATCTAGCTTTTAACAAGTTATAGACAGCACATAGGGGGTGAGTGAAGAAATAACTGGTTGACAGCTGGAATACAAAACTGCAAATGCCAAGTTTTTAATGCCCTTTTAACAGCATATGCAATAAACCATTAGCCAATGGTAGGAGGAAACACTTATAGCAAGTTTGGTACCATATAAGATGCTATTTAGGATTCAGGGAAGAAACGAACCCATGCAACTATCAAGCAGAAAGCCACAGATGCCAATTGATATAGTTCATTAGTCTGCACATAATTGTAAAAAACATATCAAAACACAGGACAATGCCGTGAAGACATCAACTGATCGGAAAAGAAGAGACTCTTGCTATTCTTCCCCAACTCGTTTTCCAGAAAAGTTGAATGCCAAATGATGCGGCTTGTTGTGAGCAAGCAATTAAAACACTAGGGCCGACTACTTTTTAAAGTAGATAGACCAGGAAGTGCCACATCATTTGATTCAGCTGTTGGGATACATATTTGAGAATAGTAACACTAATGAATAGGTACCTGTGATGATAAACTGATCATTAGCTTAAGAAACCAACGTACGCAAGTGCGGGACAACAGAGCCAAAATTGCCAAAAATGTAATCAAAGTCACCAACCTGGAAAAGAAAAATCAATAGTGAAAAGGAAGTCACAGGCAAGATACAACGAAATCCATTTCTATATGAAATGAAGAATTGCACAGTAAAGCTACTACACAGTGAAGCTGTTCACAACATTCATGTAATGCTGCATATGAAGTAACTGTTGAGGTGCCACGTGTAGATTTATGTTAGCCCCTCATCAAGTAAGTGCGAAACATAAGTGGGGCATATATACTTAAATGAATGAACCCAACAAATGAGATTAGGTCTAGGTTGTGCAAGATCAAATTAAATAGGAGAGTGAGGTTATTACATTTGGCCCGATCATCCAATTCGACCAAGTCCCATTCGCTTAAGCTTTTAGGTCGAGTTGCGGTCATCAGGTTCAAGTGGGCCTTCCAGATGGTGGAAACGAGGTTCCCCATTATCTCTCTAACATGGTATCAGAGCCCATGGTGGCGACCTGGGCCTCCCACTCGTGTCTGTGGCTCTTGGAAGGATGGTGGTTCTTGGCAGAGCAGGAGTCAAGGGAGAGCTTCCATGGTGGGCGGACTCACACGTGAGGGAGTAACGAGAGATTGTTGAGGTCAATGCATGGAGTTGAGTTAGTCCCACATCAAGTGTGGAAAATAAGTTGCGCATAGATACTTGGATAAACCAAGTCCTATTGGCTTAAACTTTTAGGTCTAGTTGGGCTCATCCGGTATATGTGGACTTTCTTGATGGTGGGCATTGGGCTCCCCATTATCTCCCTAATAGTACCAAATATTGCAACTATAGAAAGAATTTTTCAATAAGCTAATGCTTAGTAAAAAGCAGCAAAAAGAGCAACACCACATGCACGAGGAGAAAATAGTTTTTTTTTTCTTTTCTGATTCTCTCTAATCACGCGTAGGAATGGCAATTTTCGGGGGGGGGGTATGTGGATCTTATGAAATCCGTACCCGCCCTGGTAGTCCTTATACCCACTGCTATCGCATCAGGGGAAGGGAATAACATCCCTGATCAGGCAGACTAAAAACCCGATCTGTCCTGATCGTTTTTTGTAGCCATAAAAAACCCACGTCAACCCACCCTGTTATACAAAACTGCATTACAAGAATGTGCAATCTACAAAATAAAACAGATTAGATATAAGAGAGACTAATTACATAATGTTAATCAATACAGCAATAGGCAATGCGTAACAACACAAAAAATCTAAGACGTAAAATGTTATCAATATTTCTGAACATATATTACCAATTTCTAAATATCCATATGTCATAACCTAAATCCTCAAATTTCCCGAATCTGTAAACGGCATCCAAACACAAGATATATATGGAAGATATGGAGGGAGGTTGAGAGCGCGAATCAAAGCTAATGACCTTCTCTCCAATGGGAAATGATCATAAGCTGAATCAAAGCTGAAGACATTCTCTCCAGTGGTGACGGTGTTTGGTGGAGATGGAGGTGGATCCTGTTCGGTGGACTGCTAGGTGGTGGTGAGCTGAAGGTGGTTCGTGGCCCCGGGGGGGGGGGGGGGAAGGGTGCAGGGGAGAGAAGAGGTGAAATGGTGAGGCGCTGAGCTGTGCGGCCGGCGTGGTGGAAGAGAGACGGAGGGAGAAAGAAGAAGCGAAAGCAGAGAAAATGTGGTAGGCTAGGTTTCTTTGAGTTGTGACCACTTGTATCATGGATGGACGGCTGTGATGGCATAATAGGTTAGGGCTAGAATTACATTAAAGCGGGGCAGGTACGAATCATATGGGGGGTCAGATACTAGGGCGGATTAGACAGAATACCCAACCCATACCCAATGCAGTTAAAAATTTAAATACCATAGCCGCCCCATAACCCTGTCAAAGTCAAAATAACCCGCACCTATCGGGTCAGAGCAGGTCGAGATCCGCGGGGTGCGGATCAGATTGCCATCCCTAATTTCAAGCGATAGAAGCACATTTAAGATGAACACCTGACCGATCCAATGGAGATATCCTAGCGTGGTATGAACTTTATCAGTAAAAGCGAGTAAGATAATGAAAAATTATTCCCTGTCTTAAAGTTAAGGTACTGCTGTATTAATCTAAGACATTGCAGATCAATGGCTTCTGGGGAGAGAGACAGCATAATAAAGTCATCACTGACATCACTGGGGGTTTACTTTGACTGTATAAATCCCCACTGTTTGCTTAGAGTGATGGAACCTCCAATACCTCAAATAATAAAAACCAGTATAATAATTTTTTAACCATGCGAGTTAAGGAAAACACCACCTTCAAAAGATATGGCTTGCAAAAAAACCGTAGAAACAGAAATTGTTTCTGCCCCAATTTTGTGACCACATCTGCAGAGTCACTCACCAATCACCCATCACGAACACACCACCTTATTTTTCATTATAGTGCCTTTTTATGTCCTCGAAAGTGAAAATTCGAACAGTCATTCAACGATAAAACCATATTCTCTGAAATCAGGTCATGGGCACATGCCTGTAGCGGCAAGATATAAGGGCCCTCAGCCTCTCAGTAAGTCTGGCAAACCAACAACCCTTTTCACAGATGCTGAAGCCAAATTCTGGTCACCATGACAGCTCTCAATAACTTGAGTTCATGGCAGGTTCCACATTCTTGTTATTTTTAGGGCATCAGCACATGACAAACAAAAGATTTGAATCGACTTAGAGGTGACTTTAGGGCTGAACCACTCAGCCTAGTCCTGATTTTCACCGCATAGTAACTCCAAATACTGCTAAAAGAAAATAGCTGGGAGAGATAGTTCTTGTAAACTTCAACATGCTTATCGAGTAGCTAGTCTTGGAGCAAAACTTGGTGACTACCATAGCTCTAAACCAAAAAATGAAAATCAAATCATATATAGAACTTTTAGCAAATGGTAAGTACCAACTCTCACAGTTCTCAATTTATAGTACACACTGGAAAATGATCTATAGGAAGTCAACAAAGTTGTAGCAATTGTAGAGCAAGGATGGTTCGACTCAGGTTACACAAGACCCCATAATGCTTCATGATAACACGAGCTACCGCTTATCAGGTGAGATGATTGTAAGATGTAAGCCAAAAGGTTTTCCACAACGCACGTCCAAAGTCTATAGGATTAGACCATGACCATCAGAATCTCACAACTTCGTAACAGTTCGCAGGCAATGCAACTTCACTAATCTACCTTATACTAGACTACACATGATGATTGGTGAGACAATGACAGATAGATCATATTTAGTCGTCCGGGCAGAAGAAATTAGATAATCAAACACCAACGTTTTCTATTTAGTTACATAAGATTGATATCCAGCTACTTGTACTTACGATTTTGTCATAGACATCATTCCATGAAGAGCACCAGAAGTACCACCCAGAACCGGAAGCAATGCAAACAATAAACCGACCGCGCAATCCTGGCAGCAAAGGTAGCTTAAAGCTAAGGAACCAGAATTCTAATCGAAGTGAAGCAACAAAGCACCATAAATAAGGCAACTCCCTACTCGCTGCTTAGATACCAGACAGCAGCAAGGTTAATTAGAGAGATGAAGTAACCCAAAAATTGAAGAGAAGTGTTTGAAAGATACATACCTGCAGAATTAGGGTACCAACGGTGACCTGTCCATGAAGCGTACTAATACTATTTCTTTCCATCAGAAATTTCAATACCTGTGGTCCAAATAGGGCAATAGCATCAGCACCACTCATAGCAGGAAGGTCGCAAATTTAATAAATGAAATACAAATGATTTTTATGTGATCTTCCCCGTATGCACTCTTAAAAGGCTTGTCCATGTCATGATTAGAACTTTCAGGTGTAATGACCAAGATGATTAGCCTTTTTAATGGATGATTCAGCATATTTCTAGGTTCTCACGAAACTAAAAAAACAGGGTGTATTCAGATTAAGAAAGAATGAAGCAAAAGTAAATGATCTCAAGAGAAATTGTAATTTCCTCACCCAATTAAACACCATGTAAGATATGCAATAAGGAATCAGAAACGACCTATAAGCCAAATTCGAAGTCACTACATAAAAGGTAATCTATATAGATGCAAAAAAAAATACCACGGCTGTAGACGACATAGACAAGAAAACACCAACAAATACACCCTCAGGCGCTTCACCACCGCATAACTGCAAAAGAAAGCAATTGCAAATATAAGAAGTTAATGGCAAAAATGACTTAGGAATTAGGGGGGGGGGATCTATACCTGCTGTGCTTATACATTATTTTTTAACAACAGAATGGGCATTAGCCCTAAATTTTGTATAGATATCGACCGCTCATTAGAAAGCACCAAATCAGTACCTAAAAACTAATTTCTGATCTAACTCAGTCTGACGACTAACGGGAGCTAGAAGGCGTTAAACAATCAACCGGTAGGATTGTCATTGTGGAAAAATATAAATGGGACCCATCACTTCTTCTTCCTCTTCCCCCCCTACCCTTTTCTCCCTCAAATCGGTGCTGCGGCATATCCCCCCCCCCCCCCCCCCCAAAATCCTCCCACTCACCCCCACAGCTCGGCACCTCCACCCCTCCCCGCCCAGTCCTCCCACTGTCGACCTACTCCCACACACAACACCACTCCACGTCCCCCTCCCCTCCCCATCCTCCCACTCCCACGCACAACACCGACGAACCACTCCACCCAACCCCACGCACACCACTGCGCCAGCGCGCACACAGCCGCGAAAAGCCTACGCTGCCACCCACCTTCCACCAACCCAATCCCACCAAAAAACCCCATCACTACCACAAAATACCACCGTGGTGGTTCAGCTCCCATGTCGCCACCTCTAGCATAATCATTTTTCACCACCACCCAACAGTTCTATCACCGCTCACCACCATCGACTACCCACTAGCAACAACCACTGCCGCTTCACAACTCTATTACCACCACCACCATAGCTACCCCCCCCTTCCCCCCAACATAGAATGTACCACAACCTCTGCCATCCAATTAACGGCCAACCTCGTTGCTATCAAACTGACAGCCGCCATCACCGCCAAGATCAAACCACGACATGTCGAAAAAGCCAGGTCGGATTAAAACCTCCTTTAGAGTAGAAGACGAGTGGCCAAAAAACCCAGATCGGATTAAGATGGGATGGGTAAAGTGACATGCAATAAGGGAAGTCAACCTATCGGAGATGGGTCTTCAATCTGCAATAGACGAACCTTGACATAAGAAAATGGTGATGGCGGGTAATTGTGGCCATCGGAAATCTGGATTGTGGTGCTCGTTGGTGGGTCATCCCTGCGATGGAAGCAGTCGTGGCATCGCGGCTGTGATGTGATGGAGGTGGCGGCGGTGGGTGGGTGGAGTGGATGATGGAGGTCACATATATTTTTCTGAACGACAGTCTTGCCCTCTAAATTTCTAACGCCCTCCGGCTCCCGTTAGCCATCGGACTGATTTTGTTCAGAAATAAATTTTTAGGTACTGATTTGGTAGGGTACTTAATATGTACTCGATTGATACTTTAGGGCACATATTTGGCATTAGGGCAATCTATGTAGCTCAAAGTTACTCTGAGCACATTACATACCGAGGCTGTTATTCCACACAAGCACATAAACAGACATATTTGGAGCAGACCTCCTACAACAGCAACTGCACGGACGATGCGAAGCTGCAATATTGGTAATATCACATAATTGGTTGCAGCACAACTCGACATATTGCTAAATGTAATTATATATGAACATCGAAAGGCCAAACCTTTGTTGCAGAGAACTCCAACCCCAAGGCAAAAAGAAGAAAAATGACACCAAACTGAGCCACCGTTTCAACCTGAGTGCGGAAAACTATAAGAGATTAAAAATCCTATTATATTCATCAATGAAACCAAGAACTGAAAATCGAGCAAAAACATAGATTTTAAAAAGAACAAAAAAGAATAGGATAAGCAAACAACAAACCATTAGTTTTACAACTGAGCATAAATTTCCGCTAGTTCATTTTTACAGACAGAACTCACCTCTTTTTACCAAAATGAAAAAGGCATATCTGCTTTGGCTAAAATGTATATCACTTATATTGATCATAAAAGAGTTCTGCCCCAAAGCTTGTCTCCATCTTTTTATACTCCCTCGATATGAATATGGATTATGATGTTTTGCATGTGTGCATACCTTTAAATTATTTGTCTAAACTCCTACATAATAACAGTACCCACATATCATCCAGGCTTGAAAGGTTGAGGAATATCTGTGAGCTGAAATTCTATGTTGAAGTATACAATAAAGAGCTTATGAATCTGAGTACAAAACACTAGCAGTTTTTGACAAAGAAAGAAAAGCAGCATACTTGAACCATTTCACTAACAAAACTAAGGCCCCCCGGTCCAATAACAGATCCAGAGAGCAGATATCCAGTAATGACCTGCAAGACGATCATTTTGTAGGACAAAATAATTCCAGAAGTAAGATTTTCAGGAAACAGAATACAGAAGGAGATACTTTTCCCTATCAATGCAAAGAGCAAGAGTAATGGTCAGACCGGCTGTCCAGCACAAGCAAAGGCAATGCCACCACAAGTTGCAGAGACAATCACAACTACCAGATCCGATATCAATCTGCCAGATAGCAACATGAACATCTTAGATCAGCTAAACACTTACTGGAAGTCAAAAATTTGCCAGCGGTGGTTTCGTTTTTCAGAGATCGAAAGAGAGTTAAACCTTAAGTCTAATTGTAGCACAGGAAACTTTGACTTGGGATTCGACATGATAAAGACATTGTCCTGAAGAATATAATTCCACAATGCAAACATTACCCCTTGAAATTGACATATCTAAGACATAAATGTTTGAATTCCATAACGTATTTATAGTTTAAAACGCCAAAAGCTTAAAATGTGAAACACGCAAATTCCCCAATAAAGCATATTAGAAATACCTTACGATCTATCAGTGTTGGCATATCTTCAGCTCGATTCTCATTGTCCAAATTAAAAACATCGTGTAACTGAAATGGCCTAGCATAAGACTCTCAAACGTATCAGCAAATCTTGACTTTGTATCCTCTTTTTCATTTAAAAATGTAACGATTATTTTTTTTAATCATAACGAAACATTATGTTCTCAAGGATATAAAACACATACTTCTCCTCCTTCGTTTCGTTTTTCTTGGACTTGACTCTAGCAACAGTTTCCAATATTGCCTGACAAGATAAAAAGTATCAGAGAGCGAGAGGAGGAGGGAAGTATCCAACAGCAAAAACAGTACAGCAGGAGTGGTGCAGTAGCCCTTTAATACAGGTACAATAACAACCAAACAGAGAACAAGATTTATCTTTCTCGCGGAAAGAGAGTGGAATCTGTGAACCTGCCCCTGAGCACTGACATCTACCCAGGAAGGTTAAGGAATTCGGCACAATTCTTTTGTTTAAAAACCTCGTAGGAGGGGTGAGACAGTACAATTGTACAAGGAGAACACAAAACGGCAAAAGAAAAAGGGTCCTTCCATCACGTTCTTGGCATTTTCACCGGTCTATAGTAGCCGTTATTATTAGATATATAGCGTTAAACCCTATGGGATCCTTATTTCAAAGCAAAAAGGAAAATGCGACGCCCCTCCCAGGCCCCCGCATGCAGAAGGGCATCATGTCAAAGAAAATCAGTCTATGCTAACTACCCGAGAGGCACCCAGGTTTTTATGAGCTCAATATTTATGACACTTAGGCGTGTTCCTATGCAAATGCACAGAGTTAATCAGTTTTTAGATGAATGAAAAATATGGTCCAAATTTTATGGTTGGCATAACTAGTTACATAGTTGATAGATAAGGAATCTACCTCATTTTTGGTTAAAACGTAATTTCTACCACTGTGATATCAAAAGAAGTAGGGTGCCAGGTCCCTTAGTACGGTTAATATTTTTCTCAGTTCAGTAGATATATTGTTTAGATACTTATCAACTATAAATATCCAATAGATACTCATAAAGTCATGGCAAATACATAGCCATAAAAGTAGAGAGTAGGCTTGTGTGAAGGATTAAAGTCATTATTAACTGGGATAGATATACCTATAAAAAACAAAATCTGGAATAGTTATTTTCAGAAAGATGAGTACAAAAGTCTAGACAAGCCTAGAGTTAATGCGCAGCTTCGATGTAGGAATACCACTACAAAAATAGATGCTTTGGAAGAAGAAAAGGCTGGGTCATAGAGTTGCATGAGTTTCTTTCTAATTTCCACCTTTTTCAAGGTAGTTTGGAGAATCTAACCATTTTTGTAAGGTTAATGAATTAATGCTAATGGAGGAATATGATGATACTGCATTAACAGCAATAACTACATTGGAAGTTGGAGTGGAGAGAAAAAAAATTGCTGATAATGTGGATAAGTAGGAATCCAGAGTTTTGGCTTGAAGGGGAGGAAGTGCGTGCTTGGCTTAAGGAGACCCAAAGTGCTGAACCCCTAACTCGAGAGGAGAGGGAGAAAGAAAATAGCCGAAAATAGTGCCATGTGAAATTGATAAAACGGTCCAAAATTATGGGATTAAAAGGGAAAAGAAAAGGAGAAACTTACGAATGCACAATGTGGCAGCGTGAGGCTTCACAAAGGCCTCAGCTTACTATATACCAATAAAGAGGTGGCATAGTTTTACGTTTCGGGGATTTGTCGCTATCAAAGCACTTGGTTCTTACTAGCTCGGATCATCAAGGTTACATTACAGTGTGCTATCCAAAAGTAGCTTATATTAACATCATAACTGTAATATCCATTATATACTGTGAAGCAAAGAACCTCAAACTTGAGTGACCTAGAATCTAATCTATGCTACGAGTAGTCTACTTCTTAAAGACCTTATATTATTATCTAATAAGGGGGTCCAAAAGCATATCACAAATACCTAAATGGCAGGAACTAGCCTTTAGAACAAAAAAGAGAAGCCACATCTAAGGTCGTTTGACCAGTTCGTAAAGAAGTGCGATTCAATATGAGGTATTAAAAAGCACAAGAGGGGGAAAAGTGAAAGGCGCGCAAGATGGCGATAAGACATAAGACTTGATGCTTCAACGACAGATTATAACAATATTAGTCCTCATCTACTTTCGGGTGTAGCAACAATGTTTTTTCTTGTCACCCGCTTCCAAGGATTTCATAATTGGAATTTGAACCTATTCCCTGAGATGGGAGGTGTTTTACATAGCGCTAAACTGGAAACTTTGTAGTCGATCCGATGTTGTTAAGAAAGTTGTGTCGACGCAAGCCCATTTAGTTATTATAAGTTTGGAATCTCAAACTACTCTACTCCATCCCTGGGGAATAGAAGTTGCACTGCATGACTACATCACATCTACTAAGAGCCTGTTTGGTATTCATTCACAAAGCAAATTTCAGATTAAATCTTAATCAACTTTCAAAAAAAGCTTTAAGCTATGGATGATGTTTAGATAAAAGTAATTAAGGCAGTTTCAACGTGGCAAAATGACCAAGAATTTTGTGTTTCAATACAAGGTACTAAAGGACTTGTAATAATAGGGATATATTCTGGTACTTTATTTGGTCAAACCTGATTATAAGAAAGTGATTAATCCATAATCCTCATTTTCTTGAATTATGATTTAATCACCTTTTTTAGCTTCTAAAAGCTGATTTAGTATTTTTGTATGTCTGCCAAAAACCTATGAACCTGATTTAGTCCAGATTAAATCAAGTTACCACCTCAAAATCAATGCAAACAAGCTCTAAAGTGAACCAAAGGGTGGAGCACCATGAATAACCACATATACCCTTCTTCATTATACTATTTCATGAGGAGAACCACCTGAATTTATTTCAATCAAAATCTGTCTATCTACTAGCTTCACATTGCAGCCACTGGTTGTCACCAGTCAGCTACGAGTACCGGTGTTTGATTCATGAAATTCGATCGTTTAAGAAACCAACAAAGGGTATGGAAAGGCTTCCACACTAAATTACTTTAATTAAGCTACAGCGTTAATAGTGATGCTTGGGCCGACAATCAGGACACCTAAGCATATGCAGCCCTTGCTAGCAACTTAAGAATATGAAACCAAAATGTTCAATAAATGTACTGAGGGAAAGTAAAATAAGATCAAGACTGCATTAACTTAAAAAGACATACTTGATAAGTTCAGTGAACACCAACCTGCCGGTCCGCTACACTATTGTTAAAGCTCCCAGGATCAGTAGCTGCAAGAGAGAGAGAGCTCTTAGGAAATCTCAATTGTAACATCTAGACTTCCTTACAAAAATTTAAGATACAAAGCTAGTACTATTTTCATGAAAAGTTAGCAAAATCCGATGGGTATCAAGTACACTATACTTTCCTTCTATGGTTTAAAATACAGCTATTTCCAAACATTACCATTAACCGGTATCTATGAGGATATAATTATTGTTAAAACCCACATATTTCACGCATTAATCCAGTTTCTGCGAGAACATTTTATCCCTGAAGGAGTCATAAAATAAATTATTTCCATTTGCAAGTATAAGATACGTAGAAGGGGGCCGATCCACATATAGCGCTAGAAAAGTCCATTTTTATCTAGCTGATCAGGGGTTGTCTGTGTTGTTCCAGATCAACTTTATTACTGTTTTGATTCGGCAAACTGCCCCGTTTTTGGGCAGTCTGAGCAAATATATCCAAATACCCTTATGCCACAAAAAAATTATTTAATTGAACTACCAACCACCCCTATTTTCGGCAGTTGCTAGAAAGAGAGACCCACCAAAATTTCCTGAACACTTGTACGAGTGTTCAAATCTCCCCCACCCCTGACCCCATTATCTCTTTTCCTTCCTCCTTCAATCTCACAATAAGCGACAGGAAAGCTGGGTTTCCTTCAATATCTCTATATACCATAATACCATCAACTATTTCAGCTTCTTACAAAAATACTTCTCTTCTGATCCAGCGTTCTAGTGGCTTTAAATTTTGGAAGCTTGTGATGCACGGCAGGTGGTTGGTTGAATCATCGGGGAAGGATTGGACTTATTGGGACAAGTGATCCGCTGGATTAGAGGAGGACGAAGGCGGCGAAGAGAACGACGATGTGGATTGGATAAAGCTGACGCAGTCGTACCAAACACCACACCGTCACTACCACACCGCACCCGTTGCAGTAAAACCACCACACAGCTGCACCCACACCACCACAGCCACCACCATCGACCACCACAACCCCAACCCCAACCCCAACCCACCTATCACGGATCGCTATAGCCACAACCCCAACCTCGCCATAAAACTCCAGCCCAACATCGATGCCACAGCTAGAGCCACCAGCTGATGGTTGTGTTGAATCATTTGGCAAGGATTGAGCTTATCGGAACAGAATGATCGAGTGGATCAACAGTACAAAGGTGGTGAAGAGGACAACGCCATGGATTGGACGAAGTTGACACCGCCATACCCATCACCACCACCACCGCAAACCACGACCACCATATGTTGCCCACCCACCCACTACAGAAAGCCACAGCCATAACCCCACCTCACCATAAATCTCCAGCCCGCCACCAATCCCATAGACACAGCCACTCACTCACCACTAACCGCTCACAAAGCCCTACTTACCGCCGATCAGCCACAACCACCACCCAGATCACCTTGCCATCAACTCCCCACCTCCATCCTCTCCTCCACCTATACCAAACTTCTCCATAAAGGAAATTATTAGAGAGAGAGTAACCTTTTTTTACTAGGGTTTTTTTTAGCTATATTTAGATCAGCCCCCTAAACAAAAACCACCATTTTCATCCAAAGTCAGCAAAATAAAGATATTCCAAAACTTAGTTGCAGGTTCAATCCCAGCTACGAATCGGTCCTAGTCATGCTCCCACCCCAGAACGTTGCTCCAGAATCTCGCCTCCCACCCCAAAACCCACTATTCCAGTGAGGCTCCGGCTTTGGAAACTCGCACCCACTTCCGCTCGCTCAACTCATGCTTCATGCAACTAAGGCTCCATTTGGTAACCATTATTTTTCCAGTTTTTTAAATAAACCAGTTTCGCACACAGTTTTCGTTTTTTTTTTCTTTCAGTTTTTAAAATAGAGCTGTTTTTGAAAACTCCAAAAAGGAGTTTTCGATTTTCAGTTTTGGTTTTTATTTTGAGAACACCACCCCCCAAACCACCGCCCACCGCCAGCGATCAGCAGCCTCCTCCGGCGGCCTGCAGCCACCGCCGGCAACCACCGCTGACGATGGCTAGAGGTCGGCAACCACCGCTAACGACTGCAGTCAACCACCAGCAACCACTGGTGAC